>JBBPTN010000005.1:17291-104240 GCA_038094075.1 Xerocomus spinulosus | reverse complement strand
TGATGTGTCACAAAGCCCGCATCCTTGAAGGCGAGAAGACAATCCGCATGCATTACGCAAACTGGTCTGTCCGCTCCTATTTTTGTGGGTGTTTGCAAATGAAATCCCTTGCACAGTAATTCCTACAATGGTGAGTGCTCAAGGTCCGTGTCTCGTGCTTTCATCTTTATTTTCACTTTCAAAGCCGACTTCGATGGCGATGGTAATTATAATTTATTGCACTGCTTCCCAGTTCGCTGACGCTTCACAGAGATGAATATCCATTTTCCTCGTATGTTATCTGTCTCCCGCTTTCTTCTGGTCCTTCATCTCTATTTCCAGAAAACCCGGTAGCCCAGGCGGAAGCCAGATTTATTGCTAACACCGACAACCAATATTTCGTACCCACATCAGGAAAGCCTATAAGAGGTTTAATACAGGATCATGTTGTTGCTGGGGTATGGATGACATGCCAAGACGCATTTTTCACCAGAGACGAGTATTTTCAACTTCTCTATGGGGCTATCAGACCGGAAAGTGGTGAAGCAACATCTGATCGTCTTAAGACTCTTCCGCCTGCCATATGGGTACCGAAACCCCTTTGGACGGGGAAACAAGTTGTGCGTCGTTCCTTAGATCATCTTTTGTAGGTATTTATGTTGATTAGATCTCGACTGTACTCTTAAACATCACGCCTCACAACGCGGATGGACTGAATCTGGAATCCACTTCTAAAGTACCCGGAAATCTCTGGGGAAGTGGGTCCTTAGAGGACAAGATCGTCATCCTTGATGGTGAACTACTTCGTGGTGTTCTTGACAAATCGGCATTTGGTGCTACGGACTATGGGCTCGTCCACTCTGTGCATGAGTTGTATGGGGCGAATATTGCGGGACAGCTCCTTGGCATTCTCAGCCGTCTATTCACAAAATTCTTGCAGCATCGAGCCTTTACTTGCCGCATGGATGATCTGGTGCTAACTCCCGATGGAGACCAGAAACGAACCAACATCCTGCGGAAGAACACTAACCTTGGAACAGAAGGTGCCGTCGAAAACTTTCCGTCGCTGTCAAAAGTAGAAAAGGAGGACATTCCTACTGCACTCGCGTCCCTCCTCGAAGACGTCCTCCGGGATGACAGTAAGATGGCTGGTCTTGACATAACCGTCAAAAGCAAGCTAGCAAAGCTCACGAAATCGGTCGCTGATGCTTGTATTCCCTTTGGGCTGCTGCGCAAATTTCCTCATAACCACATGCAAGCAATGACGCAATCTGGTGCTAAAGGTAGTGCAGTCAATGCTCAGCAGATATCTTGCGCCCTCGGTCAGCAAGAACTAGAGGGCCGACGTGTACCTGTCATGGTCAGCGGAAAAACACTTCCATCGTTCAAATCGTTCGAAACAAAGGCGATTGCTGGTGGTTATGTGGCGAGTCGGTTCCTAACTGGTATCAGGCCGCAAGAGTTTTACTTTCACTGTATGGCTGGTCGCGAGGGTCTTATCGACACGGCCGTGAAGACTTCGCGCTCAGGTTACCTCCAACGATGTCTCATCAAACACTTGGAAGGCATTCGTATTCATTACGACCATACTGTCCGTGGCAGTGATTCTTCTGTCTATCAGTTCCTATATGGTGGAGACGGTCTGGATATCACCAAACAGAAGCATCTCTTCCAGTTTAAATTTGTGGCAGAAAATCAAAATACTCTCCTGAACTTGTATCAACCAAAGAACATCGCTGGTGCGATCAATGACGAGGACGCAACGGCTTATATGAAGAAGGTGCTCAAGCAGCCCAAGGCGCGGTCCGATAAATACTCACCATCTCCACGAGAAAAGATGACACCCGTTCTCGATTTGTTCAGTCCTTCCTGCTATCTTGGAAGTACCTCAGAGAAGTTTGCCGAGTCTATTGATTCATATCTGAGCTCTAATCCTCCGACCATCAAGTCCAAGTCTTCGGAAGAGAAGCATGCGATTAAACGCAGGCAGCATCTTATAAAACCTCGATACTTCCGTCTTTTGATGAACGTCAAGTATTTGAGAAGTCTTGTCGAACCTGGAGAAGCGGTTGGCCTATTAGCATCTCAAGGGTAGGTCTGCTCTATGTTCATATTGTGAAATGCTTACCCGTTGGTCATAGAATTGGAGAACCCTCAACGCAGATGACCTTGAACACCTTCCATTTCGCTGGTAAGGGGATGTTCCCGGCTGCTTCAGCTTCACTCATCTCTTTCGTAGGTCACGGTGCTGCGAACGTCACCTTGGGGATTCCGCGCCTAAGGGAGATTGTGATGACAGCCTCACAGAATCCTAAAACGCCGTCAATGAGCATGAACGTTGTGCCTGGTGTTTCTGAAGCCGACATAACGACCTTCTGTAAGAGGGCTAGCAAGCTTGTCCTTTCACAAGTCATCGACAAAGTCACCGTCAAGGAACGTCTCACCGTTCAGGGTAACGCGCGTCGGACGGAGTTCTCAATCGACCTCTCCTTCTACCCTGAGGAAGAGTATGTCGAAGAATATGATGTCAATTCGGTTGAAATCCTTGCAGTGTTTGGGACTCGCTTTCCCTTGACACTGAAGCGCGAGATACAGGTGGAGATGAAGAAGCTGGATGCCGACCTTAGGAACCAGATAAGTCAACTCGGGAAAGGTGGTCCGAACAAGGAGCATATTGTGGGAGAAAACAATACTGATACCGATGAAGGAGAAGAGCCCGCCGAGAAAGCCGGACATACAGGAAGCGATCGAGACGATGACGATGCTGACACTGCAAAGCGTGCGCGCCAAAGAAGAGAGCAAGCTTCGTACGAATCCGATGAAGAAAATGAGGATGAGTTCGACGACGCTGCAATAGAGGCCATGTATGCCTCTGACAGAGAGGACGAGGGAAATGTTGAAGGTGCCGGCGGTCAAGGTCCTGCTTCATTCGACGAACAGGTAAATGCCATAGCCGACAAGTTTGTCGATGCCTTCCACCAAGCTTCGGACTTCAAATTTTCGAAATTGGCGTGCTCATTCAAGCTTGAAGTATGCGTTCATTAGCTCTCGTAGATGGCTGCCTAATGAGTGATCTAGTTCCCTGCCGACTTTCCAAAACTCCTCCTGGTGGGGATCGTGGAACGCGCTTGTCGCAAGACGGTGATCCGTGAGATTCCCGGAATTGTGGATTGTTTTAAACTTGCAAACGATATGATGGGGGCTGTCCAGGTTTGTCACCCCGCTATTTCTTGAAAATACTCTGAAATCTAGGAATGCAGCTAACCACCAATGGGTCCAATTTCCGCGGCATCTGGCAATTTGCAGGCGGCGACGATGACAGTATCATTGACTATGACACCATCTACTCCAACGATATTTATTCTATTCTGAAGACCTATGGCGTAGAGATGGCAAGAGCTGCGATTCTACGTGAGGTTGGGGGGGTATTCAGTGCTTACAAGATAGATGTTGACATAAGACATCTTGAGCTGATTGCCGATTACATGGTAAGCACACGCACGTGAGCTCTGAAGTGGTAGAGTATACTAAGTTGGTGGATGATAGACTTTTGATGGTGGATACAAGCCTTTCAATCGAAAGGGCCTCTCAGCGAATCCATCGCCACTGCTCAAGGCTTCGTATGAAACTACGGCTGCTTTCTTGTCGGAAGCAACATTGTTTGGCGACTTTGACGACCTTTCGACGCCGTCGGGGAATATTGTGATAGGTCGGCCAAACCTGACGGGTACTGGCGCGTTCGATGTGGTTATGCCTGTTCGGTAGTAGTGTGACAAGTCACGAATTGTGACATATTATTTGTAGTTATTGTGACTCACTCGCAGTTTTTTCTTGTCTCACGTTCGTCCTCGAGGCCAGGGTGATGTCGGCAGTCCGCTGATCTCTATCTTCATCTTAGACCATCATGGGGACTCATTCTCGTATGCCACTACATGACCTTCCATTGGAACAGTTTCTTACACCTGGAATTGTCACTGGAAATAAGACACCACGAAAGCACAAGCGTCCTTTGTCTCCGTCACGAACCACCCCTTTAAACCCTGCCAAGCGCCGTGTGTTGGATGCAGAAGGTGTCTTGTTCTCCAACACGCGCAACGTCGCTCTAAATATACCATCGCGACTTGGAAATGAGTGTGTTTTTTTCTGTTGATTCTTTTGTTGCCAAGTTGACTGTCCTCTTAGGCTCACTCGAAATTATCAGGCAGCATCGTCCCCTCTGTCGTCACGCAAGTGTTCGCCTTCCCGCGAACACGTCCCCAAGTCAACCATCGAATCATCGATTGGCCCACCGTCCAGACACTATCCCAGTTTTGACAACGTCCGAGATGGCGCACGACGCCGGGGTTCCCCAGTACCAAGATTGTCTTCGCCATTCGACAGTGACGCTCCAGTCGACAGATCCGACGAGGACAAGGAGAACGTACCAGTCAGGAGAAGGGCGAGGAAACAATGTCCCAAGAAACGTCTCCTGTCCGCTGTAGATGGCACGGATCTATCGTGTCCTGGCACATCTGCGCAGATAAATAGGGCAGTTCGCCCAGACTGGACACCCTTTTCAGCGCGCCAGGCTCTGCGATGATCCATTGCTGTTTTTCTTGTCGCTCCAGAAGGCTCTCACCTGGGTGAGTCCCATGTTGGAAAAAGGATGTTCTAAGCTGTTTGATGGACAACACGAGCCTGTGTTGATAGTAGGGAATTTGTCACCAGAGATTTACGCAACATTGGAGAGGGATGGGTCGCTCTGATGAATTTACGGAGTATGTCCATGTTATCATATGCTGTTAATTGATTTGTACCTTCTCCTACAAAGTCGTAATGTTATGTTAAGTCGGTTAACTATACACAATGGGTTATGTAACATGGTGTATGTTCACGAATGCTCTGCGTTGGACCGTCGTCAGAATGAAGTCTCTTTTCACTACTGTGGTCCTGCTCGTCTCATTATCATCTTTCGCGACGGCACAATTCGGATTCTTCGACCATATGTTCCGAAACCAGGCCGAACAGCAAAGGCAACAACCCCCACAGGAAGGCTCCCAGTGGAGTGCCCATGCTCAAGCAGGTATGCGGACAAGTTGTGTATTTGATGAGACATTCACGTTGTTTTGCAGTTCCATGTTCCTCGTATTTATGTCCAGACAGTCTCGTCTGCGTCGCACGACCTTTGGATTGTCCGTGTCCTCGTGTGGAGGATATCAGGTGCACATTGCCCGATGCTGAGGATGCGAACGCAGGTACGGTAGTCTGTGTAAGTGGGACAAGTGGGTGCACGGTTGTGGAACGATTAGCACGAGCGCACTGGCAGTAATAGATGCATAGTACTACTCGCCAAATGTTTCAGACCTGGTCACTGTAGCAAGCTCGGTGACCACCTATCGAATGTTTGAGCCTGACACGATCTGGACGAGCTGATGATGATGTAAACAGAGGTCGCTTGCTTGAAACCACCACCTGCTGCTGTATACGATGGCTGTTCCCCGTCCAACGGTACGTGTATTCTGGCCAGTTCTACCACCCGTCACTACCATATCACACAAGTCAAAACTTCCTCCTGGTGCCAACCGCATTCTCTTTGTCAAGAACCTCAATTACCAGATTACTGGAGAAGATCTCTATGACCTCTTCGGTCGCTACGGGAGCATCAGGCAGATTCGTATCGGAAACGAACCAAAAACAAAGGGCACAGCGTTTGTTGTGTTTGACGATGTGATGGATGTGAGCGAAATTCTTCCATCTACAGCTTGCTCTGACCCATTTATACAGGCAAAAAATGCACTTGACCATTTGAATGGGTTTCACTTACAAGAGCGGTATATCGTCGTTCTTTACCACATGCCTGCCAAGCAAGATGCTGCTGCAGCCAAGGCTGACTTGGCACGCAGAGAAGAAGAGCTGGCGCAACTCAAGAAAAAACACAATATCGGAGATGACTAACTTGTACTAGATTGCCATGTCTCATCCTTGTACGCTGCCGTAGCCACTCAACGAGCGTGATTACCATACTTATTTTATGCGTAATAAGTGCCCCAGTTATCCGCGATCGATCCACATAATGTGAGATTCCGAAGAGAATGCAAAATATCTGTCACACTGGTTCTGAAGAACATCAATCTACCCGACGTAACAGCCTCCAGAGACTCAACCCAGCCCACTGCACTTTGGACATTTCTTATCTATTTGTGGCGCTGTATTGAATAGTGTTAATGGTTGCCCAAAGGTTCTGGGACGTAGCGAGTCACATACCATATTGTTGCGGATATTGGTGACTTGTTGAACGGTACGGTGAGTCAGGAAGATCGTGAGTGGGGTGGAGTACATACTACTGCCAACATGTTTTGGTACATTGTGGCGGAACACAACCTTGGGAGTGTCTGGGGCTAAACTTGCAGTTCCGAAGTTCACATTTAATCTAGAGAGGTTTAGTCACGTATTTGCTACACGTAAGTTGACCTACTTCTTCGTCAGGCTGTTCAAGTCCCATGATGAGTAGACTTTAACGGAGCAAATACTATGACCTACCAAGGTTACGACATGTCCACATCTATGATAGTATTATTTAGCAAGCTCGCAACGGCGACAAGAAAACGAGCAGACCCACCCTCTATATGTGTTTCGCACTCTACATGGTGAGAGGAGGACGTGAGAGTTGGTAGCGCGGGTCGAACGTACTACGCACCTTCTCCAGTAACACATACCGTTCGCTGAATGAGCAGGTGGTAAGCCTGTCGTTTTTATACCTGGAGACCTGGTTTCCTCGTACACGAGGTCGTCTGCATGTTCAACATGGGGATATCCAGGCAGGACCGTCTATTCACGTCATGCGTCCTCCGGCAATACGAAAACCAATTCAGACGACCTAGAGCAGTGAATCTGTATGGCAGCAGCTAGCGCCCATGGAATAATATTGTCGGCGGAAACATTCAAGTCGAAACTCGTCGGAAGACAACAATTCCATAACGCATCCACGAAGGGTCCCATTGATGCCATATGCGTAGTTCCTTCTACAAACACTGAAACAGGTATCATCCTTTGACCGATTCCCAGCTGATGATCTCACCGGCCGGGCAGAAATATTTCAGCATGTGAAAGACCGAAACAAACCTTTGACAGCCGTATGTTTGCCTTTCCTTTCTATTCGTTGTTTGTTTTCTTGCAAGGGGTCCTAGTGTTTAAACTGACCTGAGCTGGATCTTTGTGATGGTCATCAATGACAATGCCCAATTGAGGCAACTTCCCAGGACAACCTTAACTGTGGTTATCACTGACAAGTGTGCTTCACATTGCGAAGGAGACTTGATGCTTCAAGCTCAAGGTCGCCCAAGTTCGGCGCGCCCTCACTCGTGACGATGTTTCAACCGTGATCCGGTCTCCTAGGAATTCCATTGACATTTCGGACAGATTCTACTTGATACAAGGGCGATGCGGAGATGACCGCAGATCCCTGTAGATCCTCGTCTCTGTTTCAGCACTTTTTGCAACCTGCTGCGTTCCCGTCTCGTCTCTCCTCGCTCGCCAGCAGCCACAGGGCATACCACGGTAGTTCCGATTTCACGTCGTCAGGGGCCTTCGCGTGGGTATGCGGTACTGCCGTGGACGAGGGAGGGACTTTACCCCAAGTATGGGAGCGAACAGAATCCAGGGCCAAGTTGACTCGTTTACTCTCAAGCTTTTGACCCTTGAGGTAAAGACGTTGTCAAGGCCAAACGTTTGATGTCAGACCGAGGACAATAGTTTATTCTACGATCCAACGACTTTATCAACCAGGTACCACGTGGTCTACCTTTGATCAAGTACCATCCGATTTACGGAATGTGTAAGTCGCTACAACTTAGGATATCGTCATATAGGCACCTTGTCATGCTGAGGACAAATTTGTCTAGAGGAACAGGGATGCAGGAACATCTTTTTACTCTGAATTCACACTTTGCGGGAATCTTGGTCCGAGCGATAACAAGGTGCGGCAGGGCTGTATAGATGGGGCTGTTACTAGTCACAGTTCCGCCGCTGCCTCCCAGGTTGGACCTGAAAAGGGCCGTGGAATTCCGACCACGCCTCTACGATCCTGCTAACCAGTGCATAGTTTATCCCATCTGCTCCTTACACCTTTACTTCTGTGCGCGAACATTGCGAAACAAGGCCCGAAGGTAGTGAGGATCAAAGCCTCGGACCCTAGAGGTTAAGCGTTATTTCCTTTGTATGCGACCGTCATAGTCAGTTCCGAACAACGGTCCGGTTTCAGTGATGGGGTTCTCATTAGCATCCTTCGTAGCTCCACAAGGTTCACCCGGCTATCCAGTTTCACCCTCGATTTTAATGCGGAAGTTGCCAGTTCTCGTTTTACTTCACCGTGGGCAGTACGAGGCTATCAGAATTATAGCCAAGGGTGCAGGAGCTAAAAATCATCCTCTTTGGTTTGTCTGCAGAAGACCTGCTGCCAAGCAGTTAAATTTATCTCTACAAGTACTGCTTTGGTGAGGTACTTGTACTACTGTACTTCGATGCTGAACGCTGATGTATCCGTCTGTTTTCACAACGCTCGTCATCGTGTATAACAGCGGAAATATGTCAGGTGATTGATTTTCGTGGGTTTAGCAATCGCCGGTCTTGTTTCAATTGGTTTGCCATGAGTATAGAACAATGGTGCCTGACAAGTTGATGATAAACAGATACCAGTACTAGAGGGATAAAACAGAAGAGTACAAAACAAAGGAGACCAGGGTCAAATTCAGAAATCATCATATGGCCCTTGTTGTATGTTGACATCCTAGATGAGTTCGGCAGCATTAACCGGCATTTCATCCTGATATACGTGTTTAAGATGAGTCATTGGAGCGGTAGAATGGCTTACTATCTGAGTGCTGTAAAATTGTTCTGCAGAAGAGGGGTGACTACGAGGGCCAACAAACAAGAGAATTGGACGTACCAATGTCGCGGAGGATGCGTACGTCGTCAACTGTTACAAACTAAAAAGCTCCTATGAGAAGTTGCCAAAACGGAAGGCACCGTGTGTGACATACATTGATAGCAACACCTTTTCTACCAAATCGTCCCGAACGACCGATTCGATGTATGTAGTTCTCACGATTACTGTGAAACTGTCAGAAATGCACGTAATGTAAATAGGAAAGCTAATACGCTGGAAGATCGTAGTTGATGACGAGCGAGACTTGTTGAACATCGATTCCTCGCGCCCATACGTCAGTAGTAATAAGTACACGTCTGCAACATTCATCAGATTTTTTTTCAAGCACAGGAAGCTATAACTTACGATGTTCCCCCGCGGAACTCCGCCATGATGGCGTCTCGCTCTTTTTGCACCATCTCACCGTGCATTGAGGACACGGTGAAGTTGGCAGCCCTCATCTTCTCTGTGAGCCAATCGACCTGTTAGAGTGATGAGCTAGATTAGTAATACATTTACCCGGACTCGAACCTTTCGTCGTGTATTACAGAAAATCACCGCTTGGGTGATTGTGAGCGTGTCGTACAAATCACATAGCGTATCGAACTTCCAGTCTTCTTTTTCAACCGCCACGAAGAACTGCTTGATCCCTTCGAGTGTCAATTCATCACGCTTTACCAGAATTCGAATGGGGTCCGTCATGAATTTAGTTGTCATCTCCAGCACGTCGTAAGGAAGCGTGGCGCTCAGCAATACAACCTGTGTTGCTGGAGGAAGGTAGCGATAGACGTCGTATATTTGATCCTTGAATCCTTTATTTAGCAGTTCGTCTGCCTCGTCAAGAACGAGCATCTTGATGTTCCGAGTCCGCAGAGCTCTTCGGCGAATCATATCGAAAACGCGCCCCGGAGTCCCCGACACCACATGTTGCCCGTATTCCAACTTTCGGATATCCTCGCCAATAGATGTTCCCCCAATGCATGCATGGCACTGGACGCTCATATAATCGCCAAGAGCAAGTACAACAGATTGAATTTGAGTCGCAAGTTCTCTCGTTGGTGAGAGAACAAGCGCTTGGGTTTCGCGCACAGAAACATCAATGGATTGGAGGATGGAAATCGAAAAGGTTGCTGTTTTGCCGGTTCCCGACTGTGCCTGCGCGATCACGTCGCGTCCTTGAATGATGGGTAGTATAGCACGCTGCTGGATAGCAGAGGGTTTTTCGAAATCTGAGCGACAAAATGAGATTTGAAGAGAAATAAAATAGGCAGAGGCAAGAACAGACTGTATGCGTATATTCCACGGAGCAGATCCTCCTTCAAGTTAAGGTCGTCAAACGTGGACACGACCGAGACGGCCTCCGACGATTCGAATATGAGTTTCTGGAATGACAAGTCAATATTTCTTCCAGAATGTCTCAACACGGTCTACCTCGTCCCCCGGGTTAATGCCAGACATTTTTTTGCGGGGATGTCAGTAGCAGAGACTTGACGGCGGAGTTCCAAAGTGACCCAACCCTCAATGGACTCCATCATCGAGACACAGCGACAGGCCCATGAAGAGATTGAGCGCTACGAGATAGCCCTCTACTCACTGCTATCCAGAAGCCAGCCTACTCAAGAGGTCAGGCTGCAGACGGAACACAAGGCATCTCAAGTGCTGGGTCGCATTTCTTCACGCGTGGCTTCCCTCAAAACCCAGTACGATGACAGAGACGCCCGCGACTCCGAAATCGATGCGTTGACTGCACCGGCTCAGCCAGGTGATCTCTCCGAGTTCTACGCGCGGTTGGTGAAGATTCAGGACCACTACAATAAGTATCCTGATGTTGCAGCAGGAGCCTTCGAATTGGAGCTCGCTGCTCTTCTCGAGGAGGGAAATCAAGACGGGATAGATGAAGAGTTTGAAGAGGAGGATCGTGCGTATCAGAGCGCTTGACTATCTGTGCCGCTGCATTTACCGCTCGTTCAGCTGTGTCCCTGATATTCTCCGGGGAAGAAGCGTACGGCAGATATGTCGACTTGTATGCACACCACACCGCTTACAACAACCTTAAAAATATCACAAAGAGGCTTCCCTACCTGCAGTACCTGGATGCTCTGCTAGCAGCTCAGAGCAGCCCACTGCACAGTGAACTTCCCAAACAAACGCGGAATTCCAAGGAGTATGAGGTGTATGTATCTTTATATTGCCAGATGTTTGTGTTGTATTTATCCCGTCTTAGTTATATTCGGAACTTGCATGACTACCTGTTGTCTTTTCTCAAGCGGACACAACCACTCATAGATGTAGACTCGAAACACCGCGAGTACGAAGCCGAATTTCTGAAGAAATGGGAGGCGGGAGACTATGATGCTGAGTGGGAAGATCAGGGTGACAAGCGTGTCCCCCAAGAAGGGGCGGGAGGCATATGGTGCTCCGCTTGTGAGCTGCTTCCTGGTTGGCGATATGCATATATTCATCCCATTGACACAGGTCAAAAAAGCTACTCCAAGCAAACAGTATATGATGCGCATTTGACCTCGAAAAAACATGTCAAGGCGATCGCCAAGCAGGCCGCCTCAAGTGAACCGCCTCAAAATCCAAACGGTGTTCACCCGTCCATCGCAACTTCACCCAATGATGCAGGTCTACGGCGGTCCAGGTTACGGAATGCTGCACTTTTCACGACTCTTTGCGTCTCTTTACTTGTCATGCTCACTTCCACAATCAACGAAACCAAATCCAATGTGGAACGTCGCTTCTCTTTGACCGCACGCGAACGTGAGCAAGAGCTGCTTGAACAGTCAAAACCCCCTGTTGCTCCAACGACCAACGGAGATGGCGCAGTCGAGGAGGAAGAGGAGGAAGAAAGAATATACAATCCACTGAAACTTCCTCTCGGATGGGATGGTAAACCCATCCCATATTGGTTGTATAAGCTCCATGGTCTTGGCGTCGAGTATCGATGCGAAATATGTTCTGATCATGTGTACATGGGAAGGTAGGGAATATGTCGGTGTCAACGGATAATGTCTCATGCACTCATGACTCAATCCTCGATAGGAAAAATTTCGATCGGCATTTCCAGGTACTTGCTCAAGGCTTATTACACTAAAGTGACCTAATCGCTGTTCACAGGAATCTCGACATGCTTTCGGTATGCGGGCTTTAGGCTTGCCGAACACGAAGCATTTTCACGAAATCACTCGCATAGAGGATGCCCTTTCGCGTATGTTTATCTCCTCTGCCCAATTTACTGCGAGCGAGCTGAAATCAACTATCCCCTAGTCGCAGAGAAGCTTAAGCGAGAAGGCAGACACGAAATATTCGAGCAAGAGACAATGGAGGAACTCGAGGATGATGAAGGCAACGTTTACAATAAGAAGACGTACGACGACTTGAAGAAGCAGGGGCTCATTTAGTTACTTTGGTCCTGTGGTCCTGTGGATGTTATCTGCGTGTCCTCTATTGCTTGCCACGATATCCTGTCCGGAGAAACAACCTGGTACTTCACTATTTCACAGGTCCGGAGATATTCACATTTTTATATGGTGCTATTCGCTCCGGGGTAATGGGAACGGGAAGGTCGGCCGCATGTGAATAGAGTTCCTCGTCTGATGATGCGCGCGATGACAAGGGTGAATCACCTCTTGATTCTCCTGGTGAATCAAAGGGATTTGCGACGGCTGCTTCCAGCAACGATGGTGAAATCACTAAGCTGTCCTTGTCTGTTTCTACGGGTTTGTTAGCCAACTCTTTAAGCATACGCACGTTGTCAAATGACACCAACCAAGTCTGCTCCACCACTGCATATCGTCTGAGCTTGGGGCGGGTACTATTATCGCATCGGAGTTTAGGTCAACATTTCAATTCAAGCGACGAAGGCTTACTGTCGTCCGTGTCGGACTGCACTGCAAGTGCCGCGATCTTCTCTTCGAGCATCTCACCAGGAGGAGCGGTGGAAGTTGTCTCGAGTAGCAAACGAGAAAGTGCGGCTCGTTTTACGATATCGATGATCCGTACTTCCGTTCGGAATAGGGCGAAAACTACCGAGCAGCAACTCACGATTTTATGACAGGAAAAAATTATGGATAAAATACCTGGGCGGTGATCAGAGCCTCGAAGCTCGGCCCGCGAATACACGGACAAGTCTAAGTTGCCTTGAAACAAGATCCTATCTGAAACGCGGTTGAAAGCGGATAAAGACTCGAGGTAAACTGGGTAGCATACCAGTCCAGGCGGGTATCCGCATTTTCTCGCTCGAGTCGTAGTTGTCTGTCCCAACGTCGTACTTGTACGTGGGAGCAAAGAGCAGGGGTCCTTCATCGTATCCAGCGAAAGCTTCACCAGTCTCAATCGCCAGTCTCAACTGTATGCATGTTTGCTCCTGAAATATCTCCGAGAGATACTGTCACGTACCTGGTCTGATCCAACGAGTGGGTCGAAATCCCCTTCTGCTGCAAGAGATCGGACACTTTCATATGAAAGTTCAATACGGTAGTTGGTATCAGCTAGCCAGATAATATTACTGCGCGATATCTATCAGAAATATCACACATATCACTGGCGAACTCACTCGTGACTCGTAATCGTTTTGCCCTTGAGAAAGTGAAGACCTTTTGCAATTGTTTTGAAATCAGCATGGCGTTCGTCTACGTTAGAATGTCCGGCAGCTAGATGGGCAGTGACGAAACAAAAGCTGGTGTCATGATAGTCCAGTCGAACACCCACGCCTCCTTTGTTGCCAGACATTCCCCGCAGACCCGTCTGATTATAACAAGGTCAGCAATCAACCTAACACAAACAGTTTTGCCCACCTTTCGGGTAGCACCCTCCACATTTCGAATAACGGAGGTTAGCTCTGATTTGACTATAACAAAAAGAGCCGTGCCAACTAACTGCAAACAAACTTTGAGTCAAAGGTACCATGAATAGAACTCAATGTAGATACCTGCTCGCTACGCAAGAGTACATATTCTCCCGAAGCCTTTGGCCTGTCGTTGATCGTTTCCATAATTTTTTGTTCCCATACCCGTCTACACCCATCCGGTCAGCAACGAATTTTCCAAGAGATATCGCACACCTTTTTTCTGGATCGGTCTGAATAATCTGCTGGGCAGTGAGAAGCACTATCTCTTGAAACCCCAACACAAAGATATCAGGCCTATGGAAGTGGACATTAGTGAAGCGTCGTCCTTGATATGAAAGCCTACTCGAGAAGGTCTAACCCAATGAGATAGTTAGACATTAAAAAGCTTTCCGATTGTAAACTTGACTCACTATCTCGGGGAAATAGCCACGGAATCAAGCTTTCAGATGGTGACTGTCCACTGTATGTCAAGATCAGCGATAAGGGACAGTATTATTTGGTATACCCTGCTATTCACATTCCAGGTTCCGACGAATATAGTACATGGCTGAGTAGAGGAATATTCCAATACTCTGTAACTCGGGATTCAGCGCCGCCAGAAGCGACCACGAATTTTAATAACCTACCTTTCGTGTAGCGTTTTCCGTACCATGTCATGAATGGGGTCAAATATATTCACTTGCGTCTGGTTACTGAGGTTACCCTGTCCTACTCTTAAAGGACTGAGTGCGAAACAGTGGTGAAAGTACTTACGAGGAACATGTCTATCGCAATTTGCTTGTTTTTATCCTGAAAATTATTAATGTACGCTCGTGAAACACTCTTCGTTGCATCGGAAAGAACACCTTGGAAAAAATGATTCCGTATCCCTTGAGGCAGACAGGTAATGATGGCCTACCAGCTATTGTCCGTTTCCCAGTCCGAGTAAAGCTTGTATTCAGAGCACCTGTACCAGCATATATGCGTGATAGCGCGTCGCCATTTTCCGCCCAGAGTTCCCTGTGGTGTGCCCAGAGTACGTTAACCTGCAACCATTCGCGATGGACCAGGCCGAGAAATTGTTCAATTGCCTCGCGTGAGAGGATATCTTGGACGAAGTTAGTCCTGTCCAAGCTGCAAAAGATGTCAAAAAATGGATGAGATTTATTCGCATCTACTGTACCAATCTAAACAATTTGTCCTGAACACTCCATGTTGCTCCGTGATTCTTTCACCCGTTGATGCGTCTGTCAACGTGAATCCAAAGCGGTCTATGCGCTCAGAAACATCTCCCAGGTGTCTTAAGATTGTAAGAACTCGAAAGGAGGGCGAAAGAATTAGGCTTACACAAGCTCCCTTACAATACTATCATGGCCACCAATCCTCACGGCATTATGAAAATCATAGTGTGTGATGCTGAGCTGATCACTCCAAATTCCCCTAGCTTGGAGTAGATGTTTTGCATAAGCTGCCGTCAGAGTAGCTTCGTTCTCCTTCGTGCCGAGGAGATTTATTGCGTGCGTCGCGCCGTATTCTTCAATGAGATGCGCAAAGTGTCGTTCGAAAGCAGGCTGCGAGGCTTGTGGACGGGTTATTTGAATGCGTTGACCAAACGTTTGTATTCCCTGCTGTTCCCAAAACACTGTACTCAAGAGTGAGACGACGATCAGGGAGGCGAGAAGTAACATACAAGGAACGCTTCCTCGAACTTGCGTGTAACTCACGCAGTGTTGATCCGTACACAAGATCGTTTCGGTCTGTGACCCTTACTCAAAGACAGGCCAAATGAATGCATTGTTTGTGCACTCGCCTCTACAAAGTTTGCAGTATTCCCATCGTCATCAACGCCTCGAGTATTGAAACGGGTACCTGCTCTCTTCCATCCGAGGCGTGAGATCAGCGATAGCGTGGCAATCACAGGGGCACCATTGACAGGCGGTGCTGGAAGGGCCATTGTGGATACATCTACAAAGCCCTGTATGGCAAGAACCTAGGAAGTGTGCCAGGATTGAGACACAGCAATGCATTGAGTGATATTGCGCACAATGAATTGGCATCGGTCAAGATCCCGGCGTTCATGTGGATCGAGTTGCTCGCGAAAATCGAGCAAACTTCGCACGATGTATTCGTTCCAAACGAACCGTTGATCAAAAACCCCGATATCATATTGGATGTGACTGTCTCTGGACAACCGTACAGCGAACCGTGTTGATAGGTCCCATGGCGGATCAAGGGAGTAATAGAAAGAACCGGAGGATAGGATCTTCGTGAGTGGTATGCACGGATGTTCAAAGACTGCATTTGAGTTGAGGGTCTGCAAGTATGCTTCCCTACTTGGCATTGCGTCCATGTTCAAATCCGCATTGACGAGCGAATCTTGAGAAGAGGAGAAATCGTCCCATGAGGACGATGTCAAACAAAAGAACCGGACCTCATGGATCCTTGCGACTTTCTCCGGAAGTGATTGAGATGAGCGAGTGTCCCCCACATCGGCGGCAGCAGTGATCACTGCTAGAAATATATCTTGGTCCACGATAAGTTTGCGGTAACATAGTATGTATTGCAAGTACACGCACCGTTTTCCACTGAAATGAGACCCAGACAGCCTTTTACAGCATGATGAGTTAACTTGATCATGCCAACAAGATTCACTCGATCGCCTGGCGAAAACTCGACTACGACTTGATTCGCATTGGTTGCTGCGGCACGAAATGTAAGCGCCCTGAAAGGTAGTCCAAGTCTCTGGCCATGAGAGTCTGTCAAGAGGTAGAGGGTTCTTGGATTGTGTCCAAGATAGAGATGCATCTGTGAAGGGTCAGCGGCTAAGCTAGAAGCTAGTAGAGTTCTCAAAGTAGTCACAAGACCCTGCTCCATTCGAAGGACCCATGTTCAACAACAACCCCTTTTTTCAAAATTTGGGCTCGGAACGGTTTATTTTCACTACCCATGTATACGAAGTAACGTTGGGTACAAGATACCAACTCATGACTAACACAGGGAATGCAACAACTGGGCTAGGCTGGAAGGACAGCTCATTCGTCGGCAGAACGGTGACGTCCAGAACTTGGGATGCGTCGGGATGACAGCATGGCGTTGCCGCTTACCGCAGTTCTGGAGTCGTCAGAGGATTGTCGAGGTGACCGGCCTTCTTGAAAAAGCGTAGGACCCGCATCTGGCCGAGGGGCGCGACTTGGAATTTTCGGGGTGCGTGGTGGAGGTGACAAGAAAGGCGAGTGCAATGGTGTTGTCAAAGGCGACGACAGTGGATAAGGGTGCGCAGACACAGTGGGCGGGGTGATCAAGCCATTTGACTTGTCCAAAGGAAAGAACCGACTCTTGGAAATGATAGAAAACATGGATTTAAACAGCGAAGATTTGGACCGCTGAGCACCAGCAGGCGATGCGGAAGAAGGGTCCGGAATGTCTGATAATAGATGAGTCGGACATCAAACGGCGGAGATGAGAAACGTGCCCGAGGATGTTGGAAGAGCATTGTCATTCGCGCTCAAGCTCAAGAACAAGAAGAGTGGAACAAGCCAGACACAGATAGCGAAGAAGGTTGCGATGTCTGTGAAACTGGGTGCATGAGAGAGTGGCACACGAGGCCTGTTGTAGCTTTGCCTGGCATCACGGGCAAGGCGCGAGAAATGCATGAACCAGAGAAAGTGATTCACGATGGCCATCGCGCATGAGGCAATGAATGACGGGGAAGAGAGGGAGATGAGAGGCCAATGGCCCGAGAAATTCCGCAAATAGACGATATGGCAGATGATGGAGAACACTGTGTGCAGCAAGGGGAGGCCATCGGTGATATAAAGCAGCGCATGCAAAGTAATAATAGTCTATGAAAGGGGTGAGGCGGGTCGAGTGAAAAGCAAGAGGTTACAGACATATGTACCTCTCTGCCCGATCAATTTAGCGGGACGAGAGTGTTCTTCGATTAGTTCCGAGATATAGAGCAATCCGCTAGCTTGAATCTGATCAGACAAGCAGGCCACACGAGCAGACGTCTGCACCGACCGAGAGAGAGAGTGACGAACACGAAAGCAGCCAGAGCAGCGACATAACTACAGAACCAAAACACCTGAGAGACGCCAACGAGGCTGGGTCGACACGTACCCAAGATAGTGTAGCAGAGCCATATAGCAGGTCAAGGAAGACAGATACAGCTGGCACTACCAAATAAAGTAGTTTACACGTGTAAGCTAGTACGGATGTGGGACAGGCGCGAAGCATTGCCCTGCCTGTGATGTGTGCAAGGCCTGCATTAAGATCCTTTCCTCGTCCTCTCGGTCCTTGCCATTTGGCAGATCAGCGTAAGCGGTGATGCTGTCCACCTGGGTTGAGATGGACCAATAAAAGGGTAGGACAAGACTCCGCCAGGGTGATATACACCCAGCTTAGGGCAGGCAGAACTGCCTCCTTGCCAGCCTCAAGTATCCGCTTAGCCTGTCTGTCTGGCCTTATGCATGCCCCGTCGACCTCTGCGATCCCTGACTTGTACTATGCCCTCTTTGCGTTCTATGAGCCCGCCTTGATCATCGTCGGGTTCATTGGGACCCTACGTGATCCCAAATCGGTAATCGTCTTTCCTTCTTTGTTGTTCGTCGATCCCAACATACTCTACATCTCCAGGCGCACAACGCTCAAGCACCCTGGCCAGAAGGTAGTCCTCCCCCTGCCATCCTTCCTAGGGCATCCCTTGTAACCATCATCCAACTCGCCCATGTGTGTGCCCTCTTGGGACTTTTGAATATCTTCATCCTTGGAGCTGCTCGGAAGCACCTGGCAGCGCAGCCTGCACTCCAGGAAAAAATAGTTCGCGCGTTATTTACTCCCCTGCTCATTGGGGACGTCATGCATCTCTACTTCACCTTGTGGGCGTTGGGCGATAATCGCTGGGACTTTTCTAAATGGTCCCCCATGTTGTGGACTACAGTCCTGGTCGGGATCAGTCTTTTGATACCCAGAGCTATGTGGCATCTTGGTATATGGAGGTACACAGATGCCAGAGATCGAGTTGCACTCCAAACCGACTCCAAGCGAGATTCTTAGAGTCAGAAAGCGAGGATGTCTTTCTTGATTTCAATTTACGCACCAAAGTTACCATTTACACAGGCTATTTTCCCCAGTCAAATCGATACAGGTCCATGTCTACAAAGCACGTAGTTAATAGGGACTATTCACAATTCCAGAACTGCCCCGCAAACCGCCCATCGGCGCAAGCGATGTCCTAGTCGGCCTCTTCAGATTCTTCTTGTTGATTGCCAACACATTGTTCTCCAAAGCAACAATCTAATCCGTATGTTGAGAATCAAAACCTGCCATCAAACACTCAGCTTCACTTACAATTTCCTTGTCATCTCCAAACTTGAAGCTGTCTTGCACCACGTTATCCTCATACTTTTTGATCTCATACCTGTCGAGTTGCCCCTTCTTCACCTTTTTAAAGTCCCAAGCTATCACATATTTGCCAGTCGAGGTCACGATTGCGTTCTCTTCTTGGCCCTCGCCCAAGTTAAACCTAGCAAGGAAACCGTGTTACTCCGTACGAGTCAATTTCAAAATTCTACCTACCGTGCAGGTGAGAAATTGATTTCGTGATTCATGTATGCAACATGTTCCGCGCGCAACGTAAGTCGTCGCGGTATTGGCTTCGCATCTGCGGGGAAACTGCGATCGAATCCGAGCGAGCCGGCATACCTGCCCTCTCCAATAAGGGTGTCGAGAAGAAGTAGATATGTCTTCGTTGTCGCAACTATCCAACGTCCACTGGCAGTAACATCAATGCCAATGATAGGATCTCCGAGTGGTGGTAATGCCGTCTTGGCGTTCTTGCCGATGCAATCAAAGAGTCGAATGTCGCCCTTCTCACTCGCTACAGCGAGCCTCCCATTGGCCGTGGTTGTGAAGCCTGAAAACTGGTTCTTGCTAACGTACTGTTTGTATTGACTCTCGACCATTTTGTTTCCAGAAATACGCGGGTCGATGCGGAAGAGTGCATTGTGTGATGCACCAACTAGAGTCTGCTCCCGGGTAGTTTGAGCAAATTTGTTATCAGGCGCCATATGGTCCACTGTAATATCATCATGGACTTTCCACTCCTCCACAACTTTTCCGCGTTCAATGTCCATGCTGTATAGTGAATGAGGATCGGAAGGGTTCATTAGGATCATTTTTGTGTCTTGATCATGTAACATAACCTTCAGTCTTGATTAGAAAATGTATACCCGATGCGCAGGATAAAATTTACCTCTCGAGGTTTAAATTCCTTGCCCCTGGGAGTTGAGACCTTACTGATAGTTGCAAAGTATTTCACTTGATTGTCTCCTGTGTGAGAGAAGACACCGATGTTGTTTCCCCGCACAACGTATGAGCGGTCCCCTTTGTATCCAACCGTCAACATTGAATTATGTTCCCCAGATAACCTTGGGATGGAAGATGCATCTTCATCCTCTTCCTCTTCATCCTCGCTTCGCTCTGTGATTGTTAGAAACACATCACTGTCCTCGAAGAGTAGGAAGCACCTTCATCAGGATCGAGCTCCGACAGAACCTCCTCTTCATCTTCCTCTTCGTCTTCTGCATCACGCATCTCCACATCTTCAGAGTTGGAATTCATAACGTATGCTTGTTCATCCGGCTAACGGAGGTCTAAGATGTACTGTCAAGTGATGCTGAAGCAACATCCTACCTTGATCTTTGTCCAGGGTACTCGATGCAGTGTTTCCCAGGAGGCCCTAGTAAATGCTACCTTGAACCCTTCGTACCCCTCTGAGGAGGTGAACTGAAACGCCCAACTTCCGTAGGTTCCACCGAGACTACAATTCCATGTGAGGGAATTTGTCTGTTGAGACCATCGAGGATTCGTGTCGGGGGCGATCTTGTGCATTATCAGGTCGCCTTCGTCGCACGAAGCAACAAGCCAGTAGTTATAGTCACCCGACGTTCGTTCAATGATTTTCGCATCGACAACTTCGTCATACGCTGACACAAATCCATCAACGTCCAAGTCCCAGGCAAAAAAGAGGGCCTGAGCCCCAGCGATTTCTGGAAAATCCGTACTTCGCGGGACAGGATTGGTTCTACCACTGGCAGTCTTCTGTGCAGACATGACGGATTGCTTGGTCATTTTATCCTCCGTGGACGATGGTCGATTGTCCGCTTCCTTCCGGATTATGGCAGTTCTGTCTCTGGTAGCTTTTGCTCTAGTGCTTTTGGATGTAGGTGGCCTGGATAAAACTGTTGTGAGCAGATCGCATCTCAAAACATGGTAAATACTTGCTTCCAGATGAACTGTTCGAGTTGCGAGTCTTGAATGTTATCGGCGTTCGCTCTATGCTTGCGCTCATACATCGCACGGTACATGCAAGTTTCGAAGAATGCACGTGTAGGCTCGTTCGTCTCCTCTGTCATGAGAAACTCGTAAAGTTCGTCAACATCACCATCTAGATCCCGCCACACGAATGATGCTTCTTGGGGTGTTTCCCCTGGACCAGGTCTGAACTCGAGCTCTTCACTGATAAGGAAGACCCTCTCCTCGTCGGCTAGATCATGGTAAGCGTGGGCTGAGAAACGGAACATTTACACACTCTCGTCTTCGTCCTCTAGTAGCTCTTGATCGCCTTCCTCATATACGCGGGTGATTACAAGTTGAAAGTTGTGTTCGAGGGAGGGAACCCGTCTTATGGTGGCGATCGCTTCGTTGTAACTGCAAGGCGCACATGTAATTGATGCGAGAGAGATCGAATACACGAAAGCGTACATGCACTCCCTGGAAGACCGCACGTTTCCCGGCCTCACAAGATACAGCTGGCCCGACTCGATTTTAACTACCTCGGCGGCATTGGGGTCTTCTGCAGGCACTGTATATGAACTCGAGGACGATCAAGGTGAGCTCGGGTGCTTACGCCAAACCTTGTTGAATACTTTTTGGTGTCGTATCAGTGCGGATGTTGTCTAATAGCATATCCTGACTCACAGCTCTTGAAGAGGTTCATCGTGGCGGTTGGAAGGAAAGTAAGGCGCGCTGTGACAGACGCGTGACGCGATTTCACGCTCCTCCTGCCATGTCAAGTGGTATGTCTCCCTCATATCCCGCATTCTTGTCCTGACCGCTGGATTTTGCACAGAAAACGTCTCACAGACCACCACGCCCATCCGAAGGAATCACTCCACCAACCTGACTCAGGCGAGCTCGAAGACGTTCCTTCTCGCCGAGGCTGATGGTCTTTAGGACGTCGCTGCTTCTCCGTCTTCGACAACATTTTCCGAGTCTGGTCTTAGTGCCAGCTTCCAACAGGCGGATGGCCTTGCTCTCCGTGCCCAGACATCTGCTGGGTTCCTTGCTACACGCAAGATAACTATACGGTCAGACCCTGCACTTCTCACATGCTTTGAAGTAGCGGATAAACACCTTTACGATCTATGGGTCCCGAGAACTTGATTACCATTGGCACGATCGCACTACTAGTAGTACAGTCCACTGTAGTTTGTGTTGCTCTATTATTACGTAACTCAAGTGTAACTCTGTCCCAACTACCATGGTACTCAGACTCAAACGACCCAGTACTTCACCATCACCCTTCTCCTGGGATTCACTGACTGCCCCGCGCCATACTACTCCACCACCGACAGAGGCGCAGTTAGCAGAGTTACCCTCACCACCAACAGCATGGCTTTCTGCATGCGACATGAAGATCTTTGGCGCTGACCCGCTAAGATCAGACCTGGGCGTTGTGCGTTGTAATGACTGCAGCAAGCCAGTGTTGCAGAGCGCCATTTCTGACCATGCTAGTAAGTTACCTCTCATCCCCCAACAGCGTATCATGTGTTCATCCACCCCAGCAAACTGTAGTGACGCACGGTCGGGCAAGAAGTTGGTCAAGAGTAAATCAGCCGACGGCGAAGGTACTGTGCCGTTCTCTCCCATGCACTCTCGTGAGCTGACACAATCCTTCGGACACCCCTTTCTGTCAGTCGAGCTAAAGAAAGGCAAGAAGCGCGGCGTGGATGGTGAAGAAGGGGATGACCCTTCCGAACCAAGCAAGAAGAAAACAAAGATCACAAAGGGTCGGGGTAAAGGTCCAGTGGACTACGATAAGCATTGCGGTGTCATCAATGACAAGGGTCTCCCGTGTTCCCGTTCACTCACATGCAAGGCGCACTCGATGGGTGCAAAACGGGCGGTACAAGGTCGATCAAAAGGATACGATGAGCTACTTTTGGAGTGGAATCGAGCCAACAATCCTAATTGGGTTGAACGCGTAAAGAAGGAGACCAAGGCAGAGAAGAAGGAAAAGAGAGAAAAGGAGAAAGCGGAAAAGAAAAGACTCGCAGTGGAAGCTGCGATTGCATCCGGTATAGATCCTAGCAAGGCAACGACAAAGAAAGCTCCAAAGAAGACCCAAATTCCAAGCACAACGACTCGGTTGGAAGGTGATGAGATTGCAGAGAACCTGGATGATCTTGATTCGGAGGCAGAGGTTGACTCGCTGGTCAAGGCAGTTCAAGACGCTCAATCAAAGGGAATCGTTGGCATCCCTCTCGCGGTACCAAACTCAGAGAGTTCATGGTTTGTCGTGAGGCGAGAACGTCTGAGGAACTGTCGAGATTTGTTGGCAAGCGCTCTAGCGCCCAGTGTTGCACGTAGCGGGATGGCTACTACGAGCATCACGATCAGTTGACCCCGCAGTACCAGTCCTAGTCATGTCTTGTAATGTTACTATAGCCGACTCTTGTAGTATTGATCATCACGTTCTGTAGTGTACACTTGACTTTGTCAACAACGCTGAAATGGTCCACCTCCGCATCAATGAACGCGAGCCGAATCCGAATCCCCATGTGAACTTCATCACCGTCCTGCCCATGCATGACCTCTCAGTCGAAGAGGCAGCTCGCCAACTTCTCCGCGCGCTTGCTGCTCAGGTGAAACCGATCATGAAAGAGCATGGGTTTGTTGTGAATAGCCTTGAAGAGGTGCGATCACCCTAGCTTGAACTTGAACGACTCACGATTTCTAGTTTGGCTACCTTTGACCCCTAGTACGAGTACAATTCCGTCTTTGCTGGCAGGAACTGGAACAATGGAGAGACGATAGGTAAATCCCCTCCGTTGCCCTGGCGCGCAACTGCTGATAGACTTAAATGGCCCAAGAACTCGTCCTACGGTCATCTACGGGATCACTGCTCTCCACGCAGTGGTTGATGAGTACGCTTTGCCACGAGGTATTTTGTAACAAGCTTCGTTGCATTTATGCTGACATCGTCGGCCCCTAGTTGGCCCACATCAAGGTTGGCAAACAGTCATACTTTAATTAATGAACAATCACAACAGATATCCACATAGCACTCAAATCATGGTTCCGCGTTCCAAGCTCTTTGGCGCCAGCTGCAGCAAGAGGTACGAGCTCTTCAAAATAAAGGGTATTACGGGGACGGTGCAGTACTCTTTACTTCTTTCCTGCAACCATTAACTCTGCGCTTTCTGTGTTATCGTGTCTTAGGCTACTGGTCATCTGGCACTAGGTTAGTTGACTCCGCCAAGATCGCGGGTCAAGGCATTGAGATAGGGGAGCTCCCTGAATACATGGTGTGTTTTGTTTTCCACTAAACTACTTTTTGTCGCTCAGACTGAAACACTTAGTGTGGTGGTGCCCATTCGAGAGCGCGGCCAGTCTCACGCCGAATCAGCAAACCCCAGGAACGACGACTGTCAAAGAAGCGGAAAGTGGGATCACGAGTAAACTCGAATGCATTCGACTCCATCGGAAAGGCTTTAAATGATGATTTGGAAGGAGCGAACAAAATGCATGGCATTGGATTCCGGAAGAAAGCTGGAAGGTCAGTATGGGATCCCTTCGATGTTGCCTCACATGCATGATTCTCGTAGCAAGCGAGCAAGGGAAGAGCGTGCGCTAGCTGCCGAGCACCGAATTCAGGTTCTTCATAGCAAAGCTTCTTCCTCAAGCCTTCCTGTACCACCGATCGTTGGGTGTGAGTCTTCCGAAGACGAGAAGCAAAACTTTGAGACAGACTGTGACCGTCGTCGCACTCTATTGGAGGTCATCGAAGAGAATGATTTGGGTGCACTCAGGACTACGGTGCTTGACACTGTGCACGATTTCCTCTTGCCAAGCGGTAATTCCTCCACAGAGTGTGGAGGTTCTTTTCACGGTGACACCGGGTCAAGTACATCCGGGTTTAGCGACGGTCGGATCATGGCCTCTCCAAGTGATGCAATGTTCAATATACATCCAAGGAAGAAAAGAAAATCATCACAGTCAAAACTCACATTTTCCTCTCATATCACTTTGCCCGTGGAAGCAATGAGAGCAAGACAAGAGAATCTGTGGGATTGTAGAGTCTGCACACTGTGAGTGCAAGTCCCTTCTTCTTTTGAGATGTTGGACCAACTTCCTCTGCTTCCAGTATAAATGATCCAAATCACTTAGCTTGCTCTGCATGTGGAACCCCACAAGGAGAGTCAACATGGGGTCAGTAGTCTAGCATTGAAAATGACATAAGACTTGGTAGTTAGGTCATGTGGTCAGAGGGCAATTACAGAGAGACACATGCGACTCAGTGTTGGAATGTCTGTAGGATGGTAGCCTAGAGTAAGAAGACTAGTGCGATGTAGGAAATATTACATAAGCACTGAAAGCGGAATATAATTTCCACACTTGACCTTGCTCCTTGTCATCGCACCTGAACGCTCAGTGTCATTCTGTCGTGTCCGAGATGGAGGAATATCTCGCAGTCCTCAAGGCATCCTATGACTACGAACCCCAATCTGAGGATGAAATTGCAGTCAGGGAGAACCAAATTGTCTTTCTTCTCGAGAAGACCGATGACGAGTTGGTTCAAGTCTTGCCTAATCTTCTCGCATTAATTGATCATATCTAATTAGCTGGTGGAAGGTGAAGATCAAGGGTGAGTCGCAGGATGAGGGTGGCCCTTCCGGTCTGGTTCCTGCCGCGTACGTGGAGCAGGTATGTGTCCCTGTGTGTCATACGACGACATTTATCTGAAACGACTATGTAGGCGGAACAGACTTCTTTTGCGAAGGCGCTGTACGACTATGATGCAGCAGCCCCTGGAGAGCTTTCTATCAGAGAAGATGAGATTCTCATGGTGTTTGATCGCGAGGATGAATGGACCCTGGTCCAAAGTCGGAAAGAGGGTGGTAAAGCTGGTTTTGTTCCGGGGAACTACGTTGAAGAGGTATGCGTTTGTTTCGTATTGGCTGCGGTCATTCATTGCTATCAAAGTCTAGTGGGTGCGAAGCGCCTGCACAAGAACCGGAACCGGAACTAGAACCAGTGCCAGTGCCAGTGCCGGCCGCTCAGCCACGACCTGTCCCTCCATCGGTCAGTTTGCTCTTTGCGAAGGATGTCCATTATTTAGCTCGTGTCGCAGCCGAATCTACCCGTGCGCCCCGCCAGTGTTTACGTGGATCCAGCGGATCGTGTCGCCCAGACTCCAGTCAGAGTGCAGTCGGACATTATTAAGACGTGGGCCGTCTCTGAAGTCGACAAGAAGGGCAAGAAAAAAAAAGGTACACTAGGGATTGGGAATGGGTCACTCTTTTTTGCCAGTGAATCGGATAAAGTATGTTTTGGCCCGTCACGGCACGATGGTCACCTACTTCTATCTTTCCTAGACACCTGTGCAGAAGTGGGACACTGCCGATGTCGAGGACTTCACGATTGAAAGGCACAAGCATATTCTCATCGATATGGGAGGTCATGATCCAACGAGGTTACACTTCAATGTCGGGAAAGAGGAAATAGCAGAAACGATCTTGACTAGGCTGGATGATTCGAGGAAGCTCGCGAGATCCAGTATCAGAGCTGCATCCGAGGCTGCCAGTGGACAATTGAACGCTCAGCGACCTGCACTCACTCCGCCCCCACGTCCCCTCGAAAACAGTAGCCCATCGAAGAAGAACGGAGTATCCGTGAGGTTCACCGAAGACTCTCCCGAGATAATACCGCCCAGAGAGCCATCGGAAGAGGGTGGAGCAGAGGATGGTATTGGTTCACCCAGCGATGAACAGGGAGGCGAAGTTGCAGCCGCGTTATATGACTTCGAGGGTACTGGCCCTGACGAGCTTTCAGTCCGAGAAGGTGACAAATTGTACATCATCGAAAAGGAGGGAGAAGAGTGGTGGAAGTGCAGGAATACGTATGGTAATGAAGGAGTCGTGCCTGCATCCTATCTCGAGGTACGTATCGTGCAATTGTATATGATTCCATTTGACGGTTGCACAGTCTTTAGGTTCTTCGAGTTCTCCCAAGCTCGGGGATGATGACCATCAGGCACGAAAGGAGCGAGAAGGTGAAGCAGTGGAGAAGAAGGAACGTGAATCCCGAGAGCTTGCTGATAGAGAGCGCAAGAAGGTCGAACAGGAACGCGCTAGGGCTGCAGTAGAGGTGCAAAAGAAACACCAAGAAAAAGAACAAACCGCGGAGGCCTCGAGGAAGCAACGCCAGGAAGCAACCAGGCGTGCACAACAAAGGGTTGAGAGTGGGCAGGGTGCATCTACGTATGACAATTTGTCGTTGTCTCATTTCACCTCTGATTGTGGATATTCAGCCGCTCGCGGTCTTTGGCGAACAATTCATCACGCGACTCTTCATCTACACACACATCAAATGAGCATAAGAGTATGATTCCATCTCAAAGCGATAGAGCTACTAACTCTTCTGTCTAGATGCACCTCCTCCGGATTCCACCAGAACCTGGCATGACCGGAGCGGGCAGTTTCGCGTGGAGGCCGCACTTCTTGGATACGCTAATGGAAAGCTCAGGTTACACAAGGCTAATGGCGTTGTCATTGAGGTTCCGTCTGAGAAAATGTCCGTCGAAGACATGCGATATGTTGAGCGTTTGACCAAGAAGCAGATCGATCCTTCGGGCAAAAATGTCGCTTCGCGTGCCACTAACGATGATGACAACCAACCCTTGGCACTCAAACGTCCGACCGAGGCTACGAAACGTGATTCACAGAAGAAGGGCGCTCAAATCGACTGGTTTGAATTCTTCTTGTCCGCTGGCTGCGACGTGGATGACTGTACACGTTATGCTCATTCTTTCGAGAGGGACAAAATCGACGAGAGCCTGCTCTCGGATATCACGGAATCTACGATGCGTTCGCTTGGCCTCCGGGAGGGTGACATTATTCGTGTCAATAAGGTCATTCAACAGAAGTATGCCAAACCCCAAACTCTCCCTCCAGATCGTCTGGCTGGTGATGAAGAACTCGCGATGCGACTGCAAGAGGAGGAGAATGCAAAGAAGCCTGTTAGCCCTGCTCCGAATCTTTTCTCCGGGCCAGGCGGGATCTTAAAGAATAATACACAGCGTCGCGGTCGCCCTCAGCCTAGCAAGACTCTGCCTCCATCTACGGTTGATTTAGGTGCCATTGGGACCGCGTCGGAGCAGATCAAGCGTTCCGGCTCACCTCTCGTTCGTGCAGGCAGCCCGGCTACAGCATTACCTGTGCAACCTCCGCAGCGGTCAAGTTCGGCCATGGCCACAGTCTCTGGCTTTGACGATGACGCATGGACGAATAGACCAGGTTCGAAACCCCCGCTCTCAAACCCTACTCCGCCGACTGGTATACCACTGAGAGCGACATCCGTGCCCCCAGTGTCCGAATTAGCCGTCGCGCCACCATCCGCCCATCCAGTCGCTACTGGTTCTAGTTCACTCGCGAAGACCTCGGAATCCGACATCTTTAACCAGCTGGAGCGCCTTAGCCAACTCAAGACAACTCGTGGTGTACCATCTCCTTCACCAAACCCTCCCTCTACATCTTCACCTCCTGTTAGTTCTGTTATTTCGCCGCCACCAAGCTATAACAATGGTCTTGGTATGGGACCGTCTTCCTCATCTATCGGTCAGCATTTGCAAAATCAACAGCCTGCAGTGCTCCCACTTCTTCAACTGAACGGCCCACGAGGACCGTATGCTCCGGTTCCTGCGAATCAGGGGCTATTACAGCCGTTGATACCTACTCAGACTGGTTTTAACGGCTTTGTTTCAACACGTCATTCTGATGCATCACCTTTCCAATCCCAACCTCATCCTGCACAACCGTCTTTCCTGCAGCCCCAAGTGACCGGATTTCCGGGCAATCCCCAGATGATGAATCCGCAGCCTGCTGGGTTCCCTTCAACTGGTCCCATTCTCACACAACCTACCGGAGTCGCTGGCGGGTCATTTGGAGGTTTCACTCCGACATCCACCTTCCCAAACGCAAGAGTGGCACCAGTGCAAGCCAGTAAGCAGAATTGCTTTGTTTTCATCTATTCCATTGACGGTGTATCACAGACCCTACAGGTTTTCCACCATTAGGACAATCGCCATTTCAGAACATCATATCCACACCTTCCCCAGCACCGTCAAATACCAGTGCGAGCTCAAACACATCTCCTGCAAATATTTTTGCACAGATGAAACATGGAACATTCGCATCGGGCGACGAACATTCATTACCGCAGCAAGCAGGTAAGTGGTTGCTTCGTGCTCTTTGTCCGTCCCACAGTTTCCTGCAGGTAAATATGATGCTCTCCGGGTCAATCGTGAGTCAATACAATCAATTTCTTTTGACCTGATTTATTGATATTTGATACCAGCTCAACCGACAGGATGGAGTATTCAACCAAACGCTGGGTTCCAGAGTGGGTACACCGGATATTAGCTTGGACGCTTGTACTCGGCTTTTATTTCATTGTCTTATGATCCATCTAACTTGGCTGATAATTGGAGCGTAGAAGCAAATAAAGTGGAAATGCACAATGGTGAGCGGAAGATGGCGACCTCACGACGATTCCATAATTCCATGAGTATACCCAACTCGTTCAAAATACCACTTCAATCCTAGCCTTATTTCTGGAGCGATGTCGCGTGCGAGCAGACCTGTACTCAAGGGATATATGACAGGGAGGTATTTGACGAACTGCTCGCTCGATCAATGCCAGTGAGACCAAACAAAGTTCGATGACCAACTGTTTTATCGTCGAAACGACAGAAGCCGTCGAGGATCTCGGTCACAACAGGTGTCCAAGCAGCAATGTTCTTGGTTTGCGTATCGGCTCGCAATTTGGTGTAGTCCGACAAGACGTTCAGACCGAGCCTACAACGGGATCGTCAGCTCTCTGGGGCGAAACACAAAGGGATGGCCAACGGCAAAAGTCGTTCAGCAATCTGGGACTTCATCGATTGATGTTCCACACGCTCGTCAAAGTACATTCGAAGTAATACATGCACGAGTGTTGCAGCACTGCTGGATTCTTGTTTCAAGAGGTTGGGTAGATGCTTCATAAAGCCTAGGCAGATCTTAGCCTTGTTTCCAATACCGAGCTCAAAGCGGACACACCGACTTTCCACAGCCCGGTACGAAGCTCCTTGTCGTCGTTGAACATGCGTGCGAATTGATAGCTATGGTCCAGTACCCCCATCAGCTTGAGCAATTGATCCGGAGGCATCGCATAGTAAACGGTGTCATTTCGAAGCAAGTCACTTGTGGTTTCGATCAGAAATAATTGGAGGACACATTTTACAATGATTTGTTTGAAGGCCCGGCGACGATTACCAAGCGATGGCTTCGTCTCGCTCAATGAGCGGTCGCTTGTAGGAGAAAGGGGGGCCGGCAAAATTGCTTGCCCAGCATCTGCTCCTCTTGGAATCAGCATACATCGGTACAATGAGGTTGCTCACCTGAAGCATCGAAATCAACACTGTTGCCATCAATCTCGACTCGTAGAGTCTCGTCAAACAGCTGATGAGGTGTGGTTGTCCGAAATAATTTAACAAAGGTAGCCGCCACTTGCTCCCATCGCGTAGCACTCAGCTTTTTCGCATTGTTTTCCAGAAGTTGTTGTAGACAGGACGTCCCGATTCGCGCAAGTGTATCGTTTTCTGTCGCCACCGTCAGAATATGATGGGTGGTGAAGCAGTGAACTAACCTTGACAAATGCAGATACACAGTAAATCCAACAACCCATCGAGAAAGCGCTCCAGAATTTCGTGATAGAATGTGAAAAGATCGATGAGGTCACGGAGAGCCTGAATCATGGTCGTCGATAACCAGACACTCATATCTTCTTGTGTGCTGAATCGCGATAGGTCTTGGCTCGATTTAAGAATAGCAAATATAGGGAAGAGCAACTCCTGGCAGATATTGTTCCAGAACTCAACAGAGAAAGAGTTTCCATGTGTCTTCAATGTTGTGAAGAGCGAATCCAACGCTCTGGAAAGCGATGAATTAATCCAACAAGAATGAAAGTTCCGAACTGAAGGTCTCACAGTCGCCGTACTTCTAGATCTTCCCCGTTCATTATTATATCGTAGAAACCGAACAAAGCCGGGAACCAAAACCGAATCATCGCGTCCTCGTTGGATGGCTGTCCTTCGGGACCGAGGGCGCACTCTGGAGAGTTCAACATGACTGGGATGACACCACGGAGCATTGCGATGGCCAATAAGCTGAGTTTCTGGTACTTGCTCACTTTACAGAATTCGGTGATACAGACGGTCAAGTCTGCAAACGAGCCGTGGCGGACGATTGCAGCAAAATGATCTTTATTCAGCCGACTCACTATCTCAAACGCAGAGTTTGCGATGCGTTCTGGATGAAGGTTAACCCGGAGTAACCCAAATAGCTCAAGAAGCTTATACCTGTGAGGACTTTTGAGGCTGCAGAAAAGACGCTAAACATAGTTCGCCACCCTGATCGCATATTCTGGACTCGTGCTTGTATCATTTGCTGAAGACATTGCAAAACCTGCCAATAAACACATGGTGCTAGACCACTATAAAACAAAGGGAGCCTTACCATATCTCGAACATCTGGGTTAGGGTTGTGAATCATGGTATGTTCAAATGGCTTGAGGAAATCTTTCTGAAACTTGAAATGCGGCAATTCCTCTTTTTCGAGGAAGCGCATAGACAACTGTCGTAGAGAATCCAATGCGAAAAAACCCACGGAAGGATTGCTATGACAGCAGACCTGCTGACCGATGAGTGGTATTCACAATGAATTGAAGTGAGACAGACTTGATTAAAGTGTTCCCCCAAGATATCCCAAAGATTAGACCACTCGAGTCGAATGCGGTTCATGTTGTAATATGATATTTCAACCAACTTCTGCAGGCTGAAGAGGCGTGGATGTTGCGAGAGCCCAGAAGATTGGATTTCCTCCCAAGAAATATCACAGAGCGCCCGCACAAAGTCAACGATGGCAGTCTATGGCGAATTCAATACCGATAATGTTTGGAAGTGAATGACCCACTCCCGAAAGATGGTGACTGAGAGAAAAGACCATATCGGCCGCAACGGTAATATGCGTTGATCGACTTTCGTTCGCAAGGTCTTCGTTTGGCAATTTTTTGGTGCGGCTGAGAACGATGTTCAGCATCCGTGTGCCTCTCTATCAAGGATATCCAACCCTTTCTTTCCACCATCGGGAACTTCAACCCCGCTACTTATCAATTGCATGTGTTCCAGTTGACTAACGCAGGACAAAACCTCGCGCCAAGATCCCTTCAGGTTATTTCCTTCGCTTACTGCGACATCTAGAAGGGTCTTGATGGCCTCCATATTTTTCGTCTTCATTTCTCCAAGATTGCTGAGGAACGTGAATTTCGCCAAGGTTGTTACAAAAGCGTTACGCTCCAGTTCCAAGTCAAAGAAACAGACGATACGGATCGCATCTTTGAATCCGTCGAGACACAAATCAACGACCTCTAGATCATCCGTATTCTGAAGCGGTCCTGACAGACCTGCAAGGAAGGGTATCCAGGCAACTTCGAACATTGGTCGCACATGGACAAAGTGGGAAGCGCTAAAAAACTGTTCCCCAGCACGGGATCGGCGCTGAGAGCGCATCAGCGTTCTGAAGAGTGCCTACGGGCAATGTGTAAACATAAGATTAAGATAGGGATGATGAAACACTCAAACCTCAGTTTTGTTGGCTATGCTACTGGACTGAAGTATATATGCTTCCTTTTGGAGGTCCCTGCCAACACTGGCGATAGCATTAGCGAGACCAGGTCCTGCAGTTGGAAGGTTGACAGTAGCATCTATCTCGTCTTTCATTCGAATCTCATTGTGCTGAATCTCATCATATATACTGGATAGGAACTCCTCCGGGAGGTCCTCGCCATCGTTGATTCCTCGGTTGTTTCGGATGAAGTCTGATCGAGTCATGCGATTCTTAACTTGCGGGCTATGGGCATCGGTGTTGAGCATGATCGTAGAATACGAGAGCACGTAAGCAGTATCTTTTTGGCACTGAATGTCAGATACTGTCAACGTGGATGCGAGAAACTCCAACCTGCATTCTTGAAGGGTGTCTGCGAGTTTCCTGCAATATACCTTTCAGCAAATTTAAGCATGAAGCGATCTATTTTTTGCGCCTCTCCAGGGAGACGAAACGCTTGCAGAAAAAGTCGCAGGGCGTCAATGAACTTCAGATTCCGGAAGTCGAGAAAATCGACGAATGCATGCATGATAGCTACGTTCACTTCATCACTGCAACATAATAATCAGATAAGCGCGAAAAGAGGTTACATCAATTACATGCCCCTCGCCCAGGTACTCTCCGATCATTGTCTTGCTTAAACCGTCAGTGGTCAGGAGGAATTGTGCAATATCTTGCGGGGATGAACTGGGAACGAAACCGGCTTCCTGAAGGAATTGGATGCCCTGCACAGTCTAAGATCAACAGTAATTTCCCCACAGGCTTACAGCTTACACGTTTTGGCTTGAAGTTAAATTTCTTGATGCCCTCGAGCAGGGTTGTCTTCTTCTGCTTTGCATTTTCAAACCTAGTTGGGTCATCCGTGACGTCAGGTGTCGGTTGCCGAAGAGCTTCAACGCTTCCCGGTGCTGTTGATATTCTGTCAAGGGATGGATCCGAAGAAAGAGAATCGTGCCCTGTTTCCTCTCCTGTTTGACTGCGAACTCCAGAGTCGCCATTGTGATCTGCTGAAGCCTTTCCCGAAGCTGTACCCCAGGTCATTAATGACCTGAGAACAGAGACGAGACATTCGATCCCCTGTCTCCGTAACTGGCCTTCAGAGAGGCCGATGGTAGACGTGTCAATTGTGTCCGAGACAGATATTACTCCAGAGGAGTATGACGATGAACCATGTGCCTTAGTCTGTGCATTGGCTGCAGGGCTAGCAGGCTCGACATTCTTGGGCTGCGAAGTACTATACGGCAGTGTTGCGACTTTTGAAATAATGTTCATCAAGCTGTCGGGTTGCTCAGTTAATGACAGAGGTGACACAAAATTCTTACTGCTCGTAGATATTATCTGCCGCTTCGCTGTCACAGTCATAGTTGAGGTATAGTTCCACCAACGCTTGCGGATCTTGGCAAAGCTTAGACAACATTGCGAGGATAACAGCCTTCTGCTTGAGAGTTGACGTCCTCATTTCTAGAATAGGGATAAAAATCTCATGCAAAAGAACTTCGATTTCTTTCTAGTTAGCACACAAAACGTCAGCATGTTAAAATAATGGCGATATAGACGCATACTTTGAGCTTTGTTCGCATACCAGACATCACACGCCAGAAAATCTCCACGCTCACATCAAACACTTGCGGAACTGGGCTGACAGCGTTTCTACTCAAAGTCAAGCAGAGATATTGGTTAATTGCTTGTATGAATGTTGTTGCTTCGTGCGAAGAACTCGAGTAAATGACCGCTGAAGGTTCAACGAGAAGACTCATGTGCGAGTTCAAGACCGTTAACACTAGGTGAAGAGAAAGAAGCTTCGACCGCATGGCATGTGACTTTAAGTCACGCTCACTAAAAATTAGCCTCAGTTGAACAAAAGACTGAATCAAATTTATACGAACCTCTCAGTATTTAAAGGTTTCATTGTCAACTTGCACAGGGCCCGAAAGACCAGAAACGCATCCTTTATAAACATGTCATGAATAGAGAGCTCAGAGGGAGTATGCAAGACCTCCGTCCGGGCCTCCGATGACGGATGGACTAGTCTGTTAACGAGTAATTTGCCATAAACAGTCAGTAGTTCGTCTTACAAATATCCCCGGCAATATTGCTCACCCATCTTCGCCACCACCCGGATTGTCCAACGGTGAATGGGAAATCATTAGCTCCGTTGGCAAGTCAGCAGAGCTCTCCTCCGGGGAAACAGAAGAAGTATCCACACGCGTTAAGTCGGGCGTGAGTTGTCCCGAAACTAGTGACGAACGTCCGCTCTCGGCGTTTGAAGTGACGTGTTGATGGGCTAGCGATGTCAATATTTCAGAGCTTATGGAAGTCCTGGGTACTGCGGCCTCATCCAACTCCACGGGTCCTCCAGATCTGCATCGTGTGAAGACATGGTGCACCATCTGCGTCAGCCCGCCTTGAGCAACCATCTGATTTACTGGGTCCACACTCAGAAGGAATATATTATATACTGTTCGTACGGCCTTCAGTAACGAGGAATGGTGAACGAGAATCGTTGGAGACAGGATCAGGGAGAGAAGTGCTTTGACCACCTGCAGGGAAACTGTCTCTGGTGTTGCTTCGTTATGACACGCAGTTATGGTGTGGACCACCAGGTCGACGAGTGATGGTTGAGGAATATTCGATTGGGAAGCAGACATAGACCGTCGACTCTGCAATGAAGGCGAGGGAGGAGGGGAAGAGAGCAAGGGAACCGAACTGTCCTCGACAAAGAAAGAATATGATATCAACTTGGAGATGCAGTCCAAGCTAGCGATCATGAGCTTCTCGCTTCTTGTCTCGCAAGCAAGTCGAAGGGGCTCGAAGATTTCTCGTGGCTTGTCACCGCCTTTCCCTGCTCTGACCATTTCTAGAGCACTCTGCGCACTGTCGCGTAACGGAGGGGAACGTTTTGCCTCCTTTGAAGACAATATCGCCTCCAATGCAGACGATATAAGAACAACAGAGACGGTGCGTCCCGTGGACATTGTCAGTGAGCGTTTGTGGGTAGCACCAGAAGGTGTGTGAGGCAACGCCTCGCTGTGGCCATCGGACACCGCGACCTCGGAACGGACGACAGACACAGACGCCTGACCTGCATGATGTGACGCCTCTTCAGGGATTGAGACAGAGGGTGGAGTGTCGGGAGTTGGGGCTGTTGTTGGCGTGGCTATGGAATCAGCCTTGTCCGAGACCATTTGGGGATCGTCCAAAGTAGTCTGTGGGTTAACAGTTGGATCCAGAGTACCTTGCCCATCTTCCAAAGCATGTTCATAATCCGGAATCTCTGACCCGGGGGTGAGCTTGTGGGGATCATCAGCAGGGATTTGCGCGACCGGCACAGTGCGCACTTCGGGGATGTCGACAGACTGCAGGTCGACAGAGGGTCGTTGTTGATGTATAAGCATTTCAGAGTGTCCCGGTCACCACTAACTTTGAAGAAAAGAATAGTGACAGCGGAACTTGCCGTGCCATCATTTACTACCGAGTCAGTGTACAAATTGAACTAGTAAGACTCCTACCATGGTCTCTCAAATACCTGACGGAGCTGCTGCAGCAGTGCTCAAACGATCAGAACCTCTTCCAGAAACGGCCGTCCCAGTGCAAGGCCCAGATTTTGACAAGCCTCTGTCACTTCAGGATCTTCTTGGAAGCTACAGCCGGATCGGATTTCAGGCCAACAGCCTGGGAAGGGCTATTGAGATTGTCAACCGTATGGTACGCGTGCAATTCTATATATTCACCCATGGAATCCATATTCCTTTCAGCGAAAATGGCGACTCTCAGACGAACCTATCTTGCCGGATGAAACAGATGAATATGCAGACCCCCAAGTAAGAGCTCAAACACGATGTAATATATTCCTTGGTTATACTTCAAACCTCATCTCCTCCGGCCTGCGCGAGATAATACTTTACCTTGTGAAAAACAAACATGTCTCGGCCATTGTGACCACTGCGGGTGGGATCGAGGAGGATTTCATCAAGTGTCTCGGAAAAACATATCTCGCCGACTTCAATCTGGATGGAGCCAGTCTTCGACGAAGTGGTCTAAACCGTATCGGAAATCTCGTCCTACCCAACGATAACTACTGCAAATTCGAGGATTGGCTTATCCCAATTCTCGATACCATGTTGGCAGAGCAGAAAGCATCCAGTCAAGTATGGACTCCAAGTGCTTTTATTCGCCGTTTAGGAAAGGAAATCGACAACGAAGAATCCGTTTACTACTGGGCGTATAAAGTAAATGCAATGCATCTACAATTTGCTACTTGGCCTGCTTTGAAGAGGGCTGATCAACTGTTACAGAATGATATCCCGGTCTTCTGCCCAGCCCTCACCGACGGTTCGATAGGGGATATGATTTACTTTCATTCCTTCCGATCTCCTGGGTTGATTGTCGATATTGTGGGTGATATCCGCACTCTGAACGAGCTGTCTCGTAAATCGAGGAGAGCGGGAATGATCATCCTGGGTGGCGGCGTCTGTAAACATCAGATTGCCAATGCCATGTTAATCGCAAGTTGTTTTAACTTAAAACCAGAAAGTACTCTTTACTCTTTCGCAGAGGAACGGGGCCGATTACTCTGTGTTCATTGTTAGAATCCATTCTCTTCATCCTTGACGCCTGCTAACCACCAGCTTCAGAACACGGGTCAAGAATTTGACGGATCAGATTCCGGTGCTCGGCCAGACGAAGCAGTGTCCTGGGGAAAAATTCGCGCAAACGCAGAATCGGTCAAAGTACCACATCCCCCAGATCACCTCGAATTTAACACTGACGTACCCATTTCTCAAGGTCTTTGCTGATGCAACATTAGTATTTCCACTCCTAGTAGCCGCTACCTTTGCCCAGGGTTAACTGCCTAACGGCGACAGTTAGCCCAACGCTCGCAAGAGCTGTGTCTTGTCCACCAGAAGATCGTTATAAATAATGTATCCTACAAAAGACGACAGGAGATGTGATGAAGACGAGTTACTAAAGATCTTTTGGGAACTTGTTCCTCTACCCACGTTCGGCTCCATCCGTGTCAGACAGTAACCCAAACGATAAATTTAAAAATGCCTACCTCTTTGCATTTCCCCAGACCATATAACCAAATCATCCCGTAACAGCTGTAAAATCATCATCGAGTCTCGCATCACTTGGACTGATGAGGAGTCATTCAAGCAGGCGACCGCCTCGTCGAAGGCATGCTTCCCTAAGTGGCAAGCACGCTCTGGGCTTTTGCGTACATCGTGGTAATACACAGCAAAATTCAGGGCCAAGCCTAGTCTCGTGGGATGTGTAGGCTCGAGCTTGGCCAAAGCATGCTTGTACGCGTACTTGTATGCAGCAAGAGAGAGGTCAGAAAAGTTACTCCTGTCACTCTGCTGCGCGAACTCGGCCAAATAACGAAAGTAATCGCCCTTCCTGTGCGAGCAATGAGAACCGTAGACCGAGGCCGAAGTATTCCTCACATTTTGTAATAAAATACCGTCTCCTCACCAAGCTCGGCCGTTGACAGCAGATAGTCGTCGAGTAGCTTGACAATATCTTTGCAGACTTCGGCAAGTTCGTTCTCGACTCGACCACGTTGCTGGCTGATCAGCTGGACTTGGTGGGCGGTATGGTGGTCTATCAATCGGCTTGTTTCCAGTTTCTCGAGAGAATCGATTATCCTCCAACTACCGCGAAGAACATTCGTGATATTCTTGTAAGCCACAGAGAGGAGGTTGCGTTCTTCGATAGTCAAGGCACCATAAGTCTGAATCAGACCTTTCATTTGCGCCACCAAGTCTAAATTTTAACAGCAAAATCAGCAACCCGCGATCGTTCATGTTCTGGGAATGAGAAAACCAACAGCACCTTCATAGCGCTCTGCCTCTTCAGCGACCTTGGCCAGGAGAAGGTATTCTTCTCGCGAAGGGATCCTTACCTGTTCGGGTGTCACTCGATAGTCCGCTGGAAGCACCTAACCATTCCACTCACTGGGGACATGATGTTGACTAGGACAAGGTGGAAATACAACCTGAGAGCGGCTGGAGTCTTTTCTACCATTTGACGGGGTTATGGGCAACGAATATCCGTGGCGCAAGGACTAAACACATGCGACCGTGTTCCCGAGGCACGGAAATGACGTGTGGAAAATAGAGTGAGGACAGTGACGATAACTTTCATTGTGATCACGGGGATTGCTGCTCCAGCCCTGGGCAAAGGGGAAAACGAGGCTGATGCACTGATGGGTCAAGGGTTGAGTGCTGCAGACGATGAATCTTCGACCCCGTGTTCATCATCAGACAATGCGTTATATATCCAGTGACATGCATCGTAACAAGTGCTCTATAAAACCTAACTTCTGTGAGTCGTAAAAGGGATGCACGAGAAATTGACGAACATCTACGTCTAAACTATAGTGCTTTGTTGACTATCGGGCTGTTGACTGTCTACTTTGACAAGTTTGCCTTTCTCTAAAGGTGTGAACCAAAACAAAGGATATCTGCGTTGAATATTATTGATAACAAGTGCCACGGAGAGAGAGAGGGCAGACGAAAGAAGGACGACGGGGAGCAAATACCAAGACAAATCGATGACTTGTTGGTTGACGGCTGCGAAAAGGGCCGTTGCCCCGGCTGGTGGATGGACCGTTTTGGTGAATTGCATGGCGACGAGAGTGAGGGAGACCGCAAGGGACCCAGCCAGCCACTGCAACTCAGTGTAACGTTCCAGGGGTAAAAGCTGAAATAGCTTTGATATGCAGATACCAAGCAAGGCACCAATAAAATGACCCCCGATAAGCGCTCTTGGTTGCGCCAGAGGACTCTCGATAGAACCATAAATCAAGATGGCTGATGCACCCTGTGTCCGTATTACTAGTGAGTGATGCACTGTAGAAAATTCAGACTCTTACATAGCTGGCAACCACCGATGGGACTGCACGTTGTGTGAAGTAGTGCGCGCGGAAGGTAACCTCGATCACAGAAATTCCGCAAAATGCAGCAACAAATGACCAAAAGGCAGTAATGTAGATCGATAGAGGTTTTGCAGGGGAAGAGCGATGGCCTAGCCAATGGCTGATGTAGGGTGTAATTCTTGCTAGTCGATGTGGTGAAGGTTCCATTGGCACTGACTCGTTCTAGCCGAAAGATGGGCAGCCTGGGAGTTCGCTTGCAGGTCCTGGGCGACTATTAAGGACTCTGACAGCGTTACGAAACTCGGGCAAGACTCGGGCAAGACTCGGCCTTCTATTATCCAAGCCTGCAGTGCTTTCTGTGGTATTATGTTATATTTTTCGGGGAGGTTAGATTGATCAGGAATGTGTCGCACCAGAGCGGCAACCGGGTCCCAGAGATTGCCTACCCACCGTGTGGAGTGTATTACGACTCGGCCCCACAAAAGATCATGACAGACAGGCGCTGTCATGTATTCGCAGGGATTCTTTCAAGTGTACTAAAAGATGCTATCTCAACGAGCTTCCGGGTGAAATACAACATGCCGAAGCTGATTTGTTGAGTCACTGAGAACATTCAGGTGGGTGGGCTATGTCTGCGTGTGCGACTTGATGTCACATAACGTCGGACAATCTGTTGACCTCGTTGACCCCTTGATTCATGATATTGTCACTACCAGCTCACAAGCAAATTTGGCCATCATGGCCCATACGAATACCCGAGAGCACCCCGTACGAGAAGAATACCTATACCCTGGGATCATTGCGCCGTCTCCTCCTTCCATACGTTGAGCCGTGCTTAGGTCGCTCGTTACGACGCTTGTTGTGAGGATGTGGAACGGCGTCCACGAGAGAACATGTTCTATACAACGCGTTACAAGAGACGTGAAATACAGTGGGCGGCGGATACAAACCTGACGGGGATGTCGCTCGTCACCCTCACAAGAAGCGCGATGGACGCGAGCGCGCTAAGGTCGGCTCCACGCTGGGAGGTAGGACCTGACTCGAGTTAATGCCGGTGTCGCAAGGTATACGGTATAGATCACCTGCGTGACGAAGATGATCCCGGGGGGGATTTGTGGGTCCCAGAGGAAGAATGCTTGCTCACCAAATCTTTATAAGGTCAGTGAAACAGCATGGTGAACAATGACTGCCATCGATAAGGCGGAGTAGAGATCAGTTCGATTTTCTCTGACATGTGCAGCGGAAATGGTACACCTGGCTCCAGACCGTGAACACTAGCATGATGGATGGGTGCTGTCAAGAGCCAACAGATCAAACACGCCACAGGGTCTCTCATTTAGGGCAGGTGAAATTGTGAACCAAGATTCAAATCCCCATTGGCGGCTTGAAGCCATCCATCGACATCTTCATCCTCCGAGGTGGGTTGAGAGGTTAAGTGGTCAGTCGGAAGTGGGAAGAAGAGGTCCGTCATGCACATTCAACCTTTGCGCCGTCTTCGTAACGTCAGGCCAGGCTCGGATCTCTAGATATGGCGTACCAGTTGTCGCGCAGGGGATGTTTCAAGTGTGGAAATCGTGAGTGTACACACTCATGCAAGATGTTTCTAATTTCAAGACAATCATTTGCAGTGGGCCATATTGCTGAGAACTGCTCCTCGGAGCAGCGTCTCTGTTACAACTGTCGCCAACCAGGACATGAGTCTTCAGCCTGTCCCTCACCGAGGACTGTCGCAGCCAAGCAGTGCTATTCTTGTGGTGGCGTAGGACACATTCAAGCCGAATGCCCTAATTTAAGAGTCCAGAGCGGAAATCAGAAATGTTATGTGAGTGAGCCCGACCCCACACCTGCTCAACATCGTTATCAATTGGCCAATCTTGCTAGAACTGTGGGCGTTTTGGCCACATTGCCCGCAACTGCCCTAGCGGAGCAACAGGGGTTGCAGGGGCTGGATTTGCGTCCCGGCTGCCGCCTCCGGGACGTGGGTTGAATACATCGGCTTTGCCTCCAGTAAAATGTTATCGCTGCGGACTCCCAAACCACATTGCCAGGTAGAAACCACTCGGTGTTGTGGCTTTCAGACCGTTGACCCGAGGTATTCAAGGGACTGCCTCGCCGCTCCGGGTACTACCTTTGCGGATGGGGCACCAGCTCCGGGGTTGAACAAGAATAGGACCTGCTTCAAGTGTGGACACGAAGGACACGTAAGCTCCTTGTGCGTGGCCTTGACAGGTTGATTCATGTCGTTGCAGATTGCAAGAGATTGTACCGAGAATGCAGAGTTTGCTGGATAAGTATGTCTCCCTTTCGTCTTATTTGCAGTTTAACGCGAGATATCCCCGTGTCCCTTCCAAAATGTGACGTGTATTTGGGTGAACATCATTTCACCAGTCATTCTCTCTTTTCTACATGAGGTGATTTTCGGGACAATGCGTAGGACCCGGTTGTCGTTCACTACGTACGGAGATGACCACCGGAAACACCTATTCACATGTCCTTCGGTCGGATGGTCCTAATTTTCAATCGATCAAGAGGCTTCTACGCCATAAGCGATCGTGCCAATCACCGTGGCCCGCTCTACAATTCGCTCATTCGCAGTCTCACCCCCTGCTGGCATCACTTGTGGGTACCACGGATGAAGGTACATTACGATGAATTATTATACATGTTGGCTCGTTTCCCGTGACGGTGTTTTCGGTGCTTTGGTCCCTGTGTCCAGACGTTAACCAATTGCGTAGCAAGTGCTGGCGTGAAAACTCCGGTTTCGGTCTGAAAATATGTTGAATACCCTTCGGCGCACACCGAGCACCCGCAACGCCACTCAACGACGGAGGGCCATCTTCAACCTCATCAAATTTCCCTCAGCAAGCGTATCTCAGGAATCGGAAACTCAAAGCTATCATGAGCGAAAGATCCTTCCGTGCGTTGCTGTACATTAAGAGTATGATTCACCAACACAAGTTCACGCAGATACCGGCGCAGTGACTTGTACAAAATTATCGCGGATGTAGAGTCATATTCAAGCTTCGTGCCATATTGTACCGCCTCACGGATCTTGGAAAGCAAAGTGTCTCAGGACGGAGTAACGAAGATGGAGGCTGAGCTTACCGTAGGCTTCCTCGCGTTCAGGGAAAGTTATACCAGCACAGTAACGTGCAAGCCCTGCGAGTCTGTCGAGGTATGTATAATCTTCCCGGCTACATTTTCTGCGTCTCACTTTTGCATCCAAGGCAGAGGCTTCGTCGTCAACACCATTATTCAAGTCTTTGACAACGACCTGGCGTTTGCAGCCCGTGTCTTGTTCTTCACCGTTGCTTTCTCCATCACCGTCGCAGAGTATCCCTTTCGTTTCCCCGACTTTGCTTAACCAGGAGCCTACATTGGTCACGTTGGACCTTGCATTTGCATTTGCGAACCCGGTGCATGCGACCGTGTCTGCCACATTCTTTGGACAGGTTTCGAAACTTATGGTACAAGCATTCGAGCAGCGCTGTGTCGCATTATACGGAGAAACATAACGAATACGGTGTTTTTATCTTTTCTTGTGCCGACTTCAGCGGCGATAGAGACGGCAAGCGTGCCGAACTTGGCTGCGGCCAAAGGGAATCCGGGGTCCCGCCAGTGGCCATGCAAAAACTGTGGCACACTTTGTGTGAGCGGAAACCACCGACGTCGGCGCGGCAAGTTTGGCTATGCATGAGTGATACCGTCTGAACGTGGCAGAAGGGTGACAGAGGTCCTCCATGGGCAGTGTATAACATCGCCCGTTTTTGTTTTGACTGTACAAAACCTGCTCAAAAGCCCAGACTAGGGTTCATCCACTACCCTCATCAACCTCCTCCTTGGGCGCTACTCAAAAGTTTTTTCTCTTCACAGGTTTTTCGCTGTCGCTCGTTCTTATGGCCTCTCCGTCTCAAGGCGAGTCGTACGGCGATCCGTTTGCTGATCGCCCCCGCCAAACCCATTTTCAAGAACCTCCTTCGAGGACGTACGACAGTGCCACTAACTCCCCATTTGAGAGCACTACCAATCTGCCGCGCGAGTTTGGTGCTGCGGGCTTTGGTGACGAAGACTACGCCGAAAAACTTCCTTTGACTGGGGGTGAGGGCTACAATGCAGGTGGTTATTATCCTCCTGGGTAAGTTGTGCCCTGTATTCATGTCACATGTCCTCAGCTCCTTCCGCTCATGCGTTCCTACTGCAGCCCCGTCGATCCATCTGCGTATGGAGACCCTTATGCTCGCCCGAGTTCAGCAATGTCGCAATCCACCAACGGGGTTGAAACCGCATGGAGACGTCGCCAGACGATCAAACGTGGCGTAACGCGCAAAGTCAAGCTTACCAAAGGCAACTTTATCACCGAATACCCCGTCCCTACCCCAGTTCATAGCGCGATTGAAGCCAAATATGCGATGACCAGTACAACGGAGTTTTCGTCAGTTTGTCTAGACTTCTTTTGATTGTTCAATTTCTTATAAAAGCGCAAAACAGTCATATGCGATACAGTGCAGCTACGGTCGATCCGGACGATTTTTCCGAAGCCAGTGGGTGGTCGCTGCGCCCCAAGCTCTACAACCGTCAGACCGACCTTCTGATCGCCGTCACGTCCTACAATGAAGACAAAACGCTATATGCTCGTACTCTCCACGGTGTCATGTTGAATATCCGTGATATCTGCAAGACGAAGCAATCAAAGTATTGGCGGCGGGCAGCGGAGGAAGGTATGCCAGGTTGGCAAAGGATTGTGGTCGCTCTTGTTGTCGATGGTCTGGAGCCAATGGACAAGAGTGTTCTTGACATCTTGGCCACAGTGGGTGTTTACCAGGATGGTGTCATGAAAAAGCAGGTGGATGGAAAGGATACCGTCGCTCATATTTTTGAGGTCAGCGCTTCCTCGAGGCAGACTCGTGTCGCTAACATCGCGCTTCAGTACACTACCCAACTTTCTGTCGACCCCACCCCTCAATTGGTTCTTCCTCATGAGAATGATCCTAATAATTTAGTTCCAGTTCAAATCATTTTAGTCCTGAAGGCCAAGAACCAGAAAAAGATCAATTCTCATCGCTGGCTCTTCAATGCTATTGGACGCATGTTGAAGGTACAGGATCTAATCGTTTCTGCAAAATCATTCTCATCCCATTTATAGCCCGACATTTGTATCCTCATTGATGCCGGAACGAAACCAGGGCACAAGTCTCTCTATTACCTATGGGAGGCCTTCTACAATGACGCTCATTTGGGGGGGTGCTGTGGCGAAATTCATGCTATGATTGAAGGGGGGAGGAAGCTCCTGAACCCGTTGGTTGCGGCACAGAATTTCGAATACAAGATGTCCAACATTCTCGGTGATGTATCTCATTTTGCCATTACGCGTATGTCTGACACAGGCTGATAGATAAACCGCTCGAAAGTAGTTTTGGTTATGTATCAGTTCTCCCTGGTGCATTCTCTGCGTACCGGTATCGTGCAATCCTTGGGCGACCCCTCGAGCAGTATTTCCATGGTGACCACTCGCTTGCCGATCGTCTTGGCGCGAAGGGTATCTACGGTATGAACATCTTTACCAAAAACATGTTTTTGGCAGAGGATCGTATTCTGTGCTTTGAGTTGGTGGCAAAAGCCGGTGACCGCTGGACTTTGACTTACGTGAAACCTTCGAAGGCGGAGACGGATGTCCCAGAGACCGCAGTGGAGTTGATTGGCCAGCGTCGTCGTTGGTTGAATGGTTCTTTTGCTGCTTCAGTTGTGAGTGTCTGGTCTACCGAACCGATTGCTGTTGTATTCATTATTCTACAGTATGCTCTAGTGAACTTCTTCCAACTTTACCGTTCTGGCCACGGGATTATTAGAATGTTCTTCTTCCATATCCAGGCTCTGGTATGTGTCTGTATCCTCTGAGCACTTGGTGATCTAGTTAACTTTTTGTAGTACAATATCTTCTCGCTGATATTCTCGTGGTTTGCTTTGGCCAACATTTGGCTGACATTCAGTATCATCATCGACCTACTACCATCGCAGTCGATTATCATTTTCGGCACCGCCGACGTTGTGCGTGGATTGTCCCGCAAGTTCTCGCAGTACTGACCAGCCGTTCAGACTCATTGGGTGAACCTGGTGTTCAAGTGGATTTACTTGGCTTTCCTTGCGTTGCAGGTGAGTCATGACTGCGGAATACACACACGGTCAATCGACTCTTGTCATAGTTTGTTCTGGCTCTCGGTAATAGGCCCAAGGGCGAACGGACAGCTTATGCCGTAACTCTTTGGTTGGTTTTATGTTGATCACCCATCTTGTCGCTTACATCTTGCAGGGTCTACGCCTTCTTGGCCGTCTACCTACTTATTTGTTCGTTTTGGCTGACAATCAAGGCGTTCGCGGTAAGCATAGAACCGTCTCTATTTTATACATTACTCATTTTATTTCTTGTAGAATATTCCCATGGAGTTACAAAACAAGACCACGGCGCAGGTCATCTTGATGTTCTTCACTCCTCCAGTTGGTGCATTGATTGCTGCAATGGTTTCGACGTTTGGTAGGTTGCTATTGTGGAATGTACTTCTTGACTTGACCGTTTCCAGGAATTTATCTCATCGCGTCTTTCCTCTATGTAAGTTCACGTTTCTTCGGCGAGGTCTTTTGCTGACTGGTGCTGTAGCGAGACCCTTGGCATATGTTCTCCAGCTTCTTCCAATATCTGTGCCTTGCACCAAGTTTCACTAATGTCCTCAACGTTTACGCGTTCTGCAACTTGCATGATGTGGGTTTGTCAATTTGGATATCGGTCATGTCTTACATGCTTCTACAGGTGTCTTGGGGTACTAAAGGCAGTGATAAGGCTGAAGCGCTTCCGTCTGTCTCTTCGTCGAAGAGCAAGGACACCGATGCCCCAGTAGTTGAAGACACGCATCGGATTCAAGAAGATGTAGACGCCGCATTCAAAGAAACTGTGATGCGTGCTGTGACTAAGATTGAAGTCAAGGATGTCATTGAGAAACCCACAATGGACGATCAGAACAAGACTTTCCGCACACGGCTGGTCGCATTCTGGATGCTTACGAACGCCGGACTTGCAGTGGCGATCGAAAACATCAATGGTCTCACGAGTGCGCAGGATGCCGTCCAGGACGAGAATGAGTTGCGAACAAAACAAAACATCTACTTTGCCGTAATTTTGTATTCGACATTCGGACTTGCCGCTGTGCGGTTTGCTGGAGTGAGTAGTTTCCCGACGGGTTTTCCGCTTGCTGATAGGATGATGTAGTGTTTGTGGTACTGGTTCAAGCGCAACTTTTTCAGGTGCTGCAGGAGAAACTAGAGGATGGGACTTTTCGTACAGATATGCGCTTTTGTTTTGCATGGACCCAGATCCGCTCTCATCTACCTTCCTCGATAACCAGCGTTCGCATGTGGTATTCTCGACCGGACATTCGATTTTTACACTACTCTCCACGATCATTGGCCCTTTATATACGGTAAATGGTATCCTCGTCTGTACCTTGAATGGAATAGGCAAAAGGGTACCCGAAAACAAAGTTATCATCACCATTGACACTATCAGGAGTACATGCCAGCAAACTGCTGTTGATCATTCTCTACTATACCAAGTGCATTAATGGACAGGGTTGGAAGATGTGCAGGCAGACGAGTCTCTCTCGCGACCATGGCAGAGTCGACGACCCAAGGTCGCATCCAGCTCTCACTAGGAAGAGAGGAAAGAGTTCCGTCCCGACGTTGCTCGTCTGTGATTAGTGGCCGTCGACAAGTTGGGCAGGAATCGTGCTACTAGCGGGGTTAGAACCGGGTCTGAGAGAGAATGAGGGGGGAGCCAACCCCTTCTGTTATCCATTTAGTAATGCTAGAGGCGGATGAGGGTGCATAGGAAAGGGAAGCAAGAGTGGACGCAACTCTTTACGGCAAAATATGTGGCCACAGGTATTCCGCAACTTTGTGACACCGAGCTGATCGAGAGGATGAGCAGGAGAGTCTATGGCATGTGCGAGTTCTTCTTCTGCCAGGGTGGCGAGAAAAGTGTTGAAACATATCGGACAAACGTCGTCTACGGTGACGCGTAAATGAGCGCGGGTAAGGGATATGGGATGAAGCAATGCAAGCTCGCCTCGATGACCAGACGCAACCAGGTCGTCTTCTGTCATCTTGGGAAGTCCGCTGACGAACTTGTGTATCTGCCTAGGCGAGGTGAACACGGTAGTAGCGACACAGAAGGGACTGACTGCTGTGAGAGTCGTCTGTTGAACAGTCTGAATTGGGAGACCACGTCGTCAATCTCTTGGGCAGAGACGATCGCATTCGGGTCCTCGTCGGCCATGTCAAGAGGTGTGTGGGAATAAATCATTGGCGTAATTCTAACGAGTACAGATTCAGCGAGACAGCTTAGCAACACAACTCAATGGCTACGACAGATAAGGTTCACCACGCTCTTACAGAACATTGTCCATTCGGTATTCATCAACCGACTCGTCACTCAAACGGATTGACATCCTCGACCGTCGGTGGTTTCGAGTTGGATACGCTATCGTCTTGTTGTTCGTCCAGTGGCTCCTGCGCCCTGTTTGAGAAGAGATTACCGGTTGGCTTTACGCCCCTACTGATCATCAGTCGCGTTCAGTGGATCGGCTAGACCACATACTTTGCAAAGCGCTTTTGTTTGGCCGCGTTGAGCTTCTGGGTGACCGGAGTCACCATGTTGTCAGTCGGGGAGACAATGGTCGAGTTGCTTTGGACGATGAGCGACGGTGCACCTGCTGATCTGTAGACATACGTTGGCTTTGCCATCCTTTTTGCCAAGAGGGCTTTCATGCCCACGCCTGGCAGTACAGACTTGCCGTTGGTCGCATTCCCCAGAGGTGCCTGTGGAACGACGACATGGGCTGCCTGGGATGGATTGTGCATTGGCTGGATAGAGGCGGGCGAGTCGTTTGGGGTGGACATGGCGGCAGGAAACAAGGCGCGTTTGGAAACAGACACTTGGCGTGAGTTGTCACGTGACCGTCCACTTGCCCACCAAGCTGTGTCGTTTCCAACACTTTTTTTTTGATAGCAGACTCGAAAGACCCCATATAACTCTCCCTTCCGTTCTTCTCCCTACTCACAGCGCTGGCTGTCCTCTCCCCTCAGTCAGCTCGGTAAACGCGAGCGTCGCCACAGACCGTATTTGACAGACGTGACGCCAACCGTTCCTTCTTCTCTACGCTATGGCTGCCAACACGATGCGAAAGAGAAAAATCGCCGTTCTTGGTTCTCGCTCAGTCGGTCGGTCCCCTTCATCCTCGCACACGCAAGTCTCTAAACAGTCACAGGGAAATCCTCCCTCGTCATCCAGTTTATAGAAAATCACTTTGTAGAAGCCTACTATCCGACCATCGAAAGCACCTTTTCCAAGGGCGTCGTTTACCAAGGCGTCGAATATGATTGTGACATCATCGACACCGCTGGTCAGGTTGGTATCCTGTCCTGGCTGGTTCATCCTCTCTTCACCGCTTCGTCAGGACGAATACTCGATACTCAATTCCAAACACGCCATCGGCATACATGGCTATGTCTTGGTGTACTCTGTCACCTCCAGGAGGTCCTTTGAAATGATCAAGATCGTCTATGACAAGATCATCGATTTCTGTGGAAAGAATGACATCCCATGCGTGATAGTGGGCGCAAAGATTGATTTACAATCCAGGTGCGTTCACTCCATCCCTCGCATGGCAATCTGCCTTGCTTTCTCAACATCACTCGACACCGTTCATTCTTATAGTCTACATAACAGGCAGGTTCAGCCCAATGAAGGCGAAGAGCTTGCCAAGTCAAACAAGGCTGCATGGGTTGAGACCAGCGCAAAGAACAATGTCAACGTTGGTGCGTACACATCCCCCGTCTAGTCATCCCACTTTGACTTGTTTTCCAGGCAAGGTCTTTGAACTCTGTCTCGCAGAGATCGAGAAACGTTCGCCACATAGCCAATCTGACCAGCCGGAAGGCGGCAAGTGCATCGTTATGTGACGCTTTGGCGGTCACATCCTTCCTCCTAGTTATCTCAAGACGTACCATTTGAGTTACCCCCTACCCCGCAATATCCTATCCCTCAAGAGAGGGCTGTCCTCCTGCTTTGCTGTGCGTCTGTTGACTTGCATTATCCGTATTTAGGTCCATTCCCCCCTAGCACACGCCCTCTCCAAATCAGATTTAGACTGTCTCCATAATCTCCTTTTTGCTTTTTCCTTGCATTCCTGTCTTACAGTACTCGCCGTACTGCTTGTAAATTACGTCCTTTTTCGCTCCTTGGGATTTTGGCTGTCTACGAACACTAGTGTCTTCCCTGGTGGTTAATAATGAATAAGGATTCTCCAAGCTCTATGTCTTCCGGAAGTAAACATTGAACCGATATGACTGGTCTGTATATTTATCATACGGCACGGCAAATGTCAGGCTGTCCCGTCACCAAGAAACCTAACCTTGACGTCTCTGCCACAGAGCCCTGCCGCTCGGACCACCTGCGGATCATCTGGGACAAGATCAATGGCTTGATCACTCCATTGGACATCCTCCCCCTCGACGTCCAGAACGATGCCCTTTATAGGTTTCTCAGTGGAGAGGTGCACGGACTCTCCATCGTCACCTATCTGGACGACAAATCCCAGATCCTTGATAGCAGGGAACTTGATAAATTTGAATGGTTCTGGCCTACAACGTGACGTAAGACCGATAAAACCAAAGCCTTGTGACCGAACCTCGACGTACCAATTCGAGTGACGTCCAAGAATGGTCCCAAATTCGTCAAGCAGACGCGCGGAGGCGATTATCGCACGAGGAACCTGACTCAGTTTGGTGCGGACGGACTGACCCGGGAGGGGACCAGAGAACAGCTCAGTACTCGAGTTGGCACGCAACACGATGTCCTCGGCGAACCGATGGGTCCAGTCGGAATGTAGCTCAAACAAGGCAACTTCCAAGCGTGCTTTCTTCTCTGTTAGCGTGCTGTTCGTGCCCCATATTTGCAGGACAGTCTCAATTTCGAATTCCACTGCTGATACCTCGCTGGAAAATGTGGTTTTGTCCCTACGTGTCATGCCCACCGTAAATGGACGTAATTCGCGTGCGATCGCAAAGTAGGCCGGTTTGGGGCGCATGAAATAGTCGACGATCGCCCACGATGTAGTTGGCCAGCAGTCATTGATCTGATACGATCAGCGTATTGCAAGGCGACACTCAGCACATCCTCGACTCACCTGCCACACCAAAGCACCAGCGGTGTATTCTCTCCCTTTCCCGCGCCAATTACGTCTCCACAGACGATATGCGGACGCGAGGGTCTCGGCTTGCATAACCTGTGTGTAATATACGTAGCTGTGCGAGAACTCCTGAGAACGCTCTCCAAAAGGACGTACTATGGACAACACACCTCTCCATATCGAATGCATGTTTGAAATTCTCCACCAGATAAAGCTACCCGTGACTTGGTGAACAAAAACGCACACCCAACGAGTGATTATTAGGTTTTACCTCGAGTCGCCGTTCGAACCCAGCAGCTTTGTTGTGGTTGCTATTCACGCTATCGAGATCATGTCAGACACAGCATGATGATTGCGGTTTCCAAAGGTACGTACCGTGATTGCGGATATCGTTCGGTCCGATCCCCACCGAGCCAATAATCAACGGTGCGAATGTTTGGATAGCCCTCCCTATGAGAAAAAGTGATCACTGTCCGAGAGCCAGGTCGAAGAGATGCCTACATTCCGAACTCTGATACAAAACGTCCGGAAAGTATATCCCAGTTGTGCCATGGTTCCTGGGAACCATGCCACACATTCCCTATCAACGCAGTTGGATTCGTTGCGGTGCATTTCCAATATCACTCACATTGATGCAAGTCGCCGAGAGTCTTATCAGTAGTGACCACTCCCGGCCAGCTGTAGGGTGAGCTTCTGTGATAGTGAATATTGCAGAACTTGCCAACAATGGAAGGCAAGGTACGCTCATAGATAAAGCGAGCCGGGAATTTCGTCTTCCGGTAGTCAGAAGTTTCGTCGGAATAGTCAACGATATCGAGCGATTCCGCAAGCTGATAATCTTCGTTATTTCCAGCTATCACATTGATCCACTTAATGCTTTAGGCTAATGCAACATTATAACAAAGTCTCACCAAAGATCACAACCGATGGATGATGGCGGAGTCTCTTGACATTTTGCTCTGCCTCGATTTCAACGAGCTTCAAAAAAGAGTCGTAGGCTGGGTACTAAGATCGGCTTGCTTCAATCGTTCAGCAAGTGGGGCATCAGAACATGCGCACTTGACCGCATCCAAACATGAAGTCTTGCCAGACGAGGACTAGTTGGCATTCATAAGAAAATAAAACCTTGAGATGCACTCAAACTTACTGCCGAGTTCTGTCAATGGGACAGCTGCATCAACCACTTTAGATACTAATGTCATGACTTGGGATCTCACCATCGCAGACGTCGTAAAAGATGTCTGCCTCGTAAACGCCGCCACCCCAAACGCGAATCATATTCTGGTTCCCATCTACCAGGAGCTGCAGCCACGCGCGGTACTTCTCTGGCGTTACCCTACAACCAATCAAAATCAGTCTAACGAGCAAACCGCTGGAAAGGTCACCAACGTTGTAAGGAACGAATCAGCAGGTATCCAGTTCGATCCGCCACAGAATATTCTAATATTGTTGATTTCGAATAGGAAAGTTTTCCCGGGTTGATCGACCAGAGATTCTTCAACCACACGGGCGCGGCGGAAAGCGACTCGCTCTGTCCTCGATTCGGTGATTTGGCCGGTCTGTGGTGCGTCATGTCAAGGATACCAACCGTTGGGCATCATCCTGACTCACGAAATCGTACACGGAAACTACGACACTGTAGAGAGGTTGCTTTCCGTAGTGAACAGGGTACCAGAGTTGAAGCTCTCCGCTGGGGAAGCCGAACTCTGCACGAGCATTCCCAGACTCTACCCTGATCTTCTTCTCCTTGACTTCATTTCCACTAAAATCTTTTAGAGAAATGGACGCCAAAGCGGTAAAATCGTCAGACAGCAACAAACCAACAGACATCTTGACGTCTAGTTCTTCCGAGACTATGATCCTGATGTCAACATCTGCGACATAAACATCATAGGTGTGGAGTTTGATGGGTTTCCAGGGACCAACAGTCATCAAAATCGGACCCCAATCCCAACCATAACTGGCTTTCGTCAGCATCTGCGAGAAGAAGGCAACCAGGAAGAGTTACTTGTATTGCGCCTTGCGCACATGCAGGCGGCTGGAATCACCGTTCCAGAGATGGGATTTTCCATTGACCTTCTCGATCTCCCTTCCCTAGCACTTTGTATAGCAACATTCTAGTGGATGGAACACAGCATGTCACCTTTTTGAACGCACTGGCGAACGTAATCTGGAGATCGTTCACGCCAGCTTTCAGGAGTGACTTCACGGGCTCTCTGTATGTGATAAACTGGTTCTCCGTGCTGAACAGTGTATCAAATTGCGATTAACAACACTTCTTAGATATGCAACAACGTACTTGAGGATATGATGGCTATTCTAGATCCGTCGTCAGATAACTTTCAGAACCGACTTGTTACGAATACTTTCCAGTGTGACACTCGCAAATGTGTCAAGGCCCTCGAAAACAAGGTCTATGTTTGTCACCTTGAGGTCCCCTTCTGTGACAATGAACGTGTTTCTGAACGCCCAATCGGCTTCCCCAATCCCTGTGTGATACGGCCGCTGGCCCGTCAGCCAATGATCCAGTGATATATCAACTTAGGGTGTCAATCACACTGCACTTCCCACTCGTTCAAGCCTATGAACTAAAAGACTGATCAGAATATCATCAGTAGAACTGATATCGCAAAATCTCACTGGATCAGGGATCCTTTTGGACCTTAGAAGCTCGACATGAACCGTTGTGGGAAATTCTGAGACTGGCAGCCATCCATAGTCTTGTGTAGCGTGATCGCCATCGACTCGACTGAATTGCCAACCTGATTCGATGGTCCTGATGGTGCTCATGGAGGGAAGAGATGTCGCCGTAGAAGCTATACTACCGGCCACATGATCATCAGCGATTCGCCGAGAATACCCCAATCTATCCCCTGACGTTGGGAAACAGTCACAGACCAGTCAATTTTACAGACGTGACGTTCGTCCTGGAGAAACCTGATACGACCCTGCATCAGGTACTTGAAACGAGACATCAATCATTGTGGTTGAAATTGAAAGGCCAACTGGTCGTTTAAACATTTACTATCAAGCCGACCAGCTCAAAGCAAATACCGGAACCCTTTCGGTCGATTTAACCTGCTATCTTCTGTGTCCAACTCCTGATTTAGGCGGCGTAGGTGTTTTCTGAACACCCACGACATCAGGATGCACATGACATTCGTCACGATGCAGATTGCACATGATCTTGCGTAGGAAGGACCCCATGCAGATGGCCAAACATATCTGTGAAGATGTCGGTACCAAAGCCACAGTATCAAGGTTACTCACGAGCCAATCACGTTACCAAGCGATGAGAACGAGTTGACAAAAGCAACGGCAACGGCGCGTTTGGAGGAAGGTTGCGCTATCGAGTTACTGACCCAAGCCCAGAATACTATGAAGCCAGTGTAGGATTGGGCCATAAGAAACCTTGAAGGATGATCAAAAAGGTAACATTTAGCGATCGCATATCACTCACATTGATATGTAGCGCAGTGTGATATTCATACTCATCATCGCGATGAAGAACCCAAGGATGCCGAAGAGCAAAGGCACAGCAATGTGAAGAAAGCGTTCCCCATGCGAATCGGAATGCCTAGGCAAGTCTAGTGGTGGTAACTCGAAAGATGATGAATTAACGTACCTGGACACTTTGAACCCTACAAAAGTGGCAAACGCCCAAGGCGGTGAACACAAAAGGAGTGATACCGTTGGAGTATAACCCATAGTTGCGCTTAATGTGGGAAAGAAAATATTAAAGGACAGTGAAATGACCATGCTTGTGAGTGCAATGCAGAGCCACCAAACCTTCCAGTCCAAAAGTGCCAACATTAAACCATTCCCCTGCCCTTTCGTGGTGTCTACTTCCTCTTCGCCTACTGCACCATCTTCCTTCACTCGTAATCGTGCAAGCGCAAGCTCTTGTGCTGTAAGCCACGGAGAAGGTGACGAAGGGAAGTCAGGCAATATAAAGATCGCGCCGAGGGCGACAGCCACAGTAAGTGTTCCCTCAACATAGAATAGCCATCTGCAAAAGCAAAAAGGATATGGTGAGATTCTCCTGAGAACCTGAACACGAATTACCTCCAACCAGCATATCCAAAGACACCATCCATAGAATCGAGAATAGCAGATGCTATAAGAGAGCCGAACGCGTTGCTAATCATAATACCGCAAGACAAGATAGCCGTCCTTTGACCCAACTCTCTGTGTCTGTACCTGTCCGGCTATCAGTAACACCACGGTGAAGCCAGGATTATACACGACTTGCCACTTGGATAGAAGAAATAAAGCCCCAGGAAAAAATGCAGCCTCAACAAACCCAATGCAGAATCGCGTAAATAGAACGCTGGTGTACCTTTGCAAAGAAAGGCTCAGAAGGCGCAATGAAGATAAATTTAAAATTTACGAGGTCGCTGCACCTTAGTGGAGATCATCAATCTGTCGGGTACAATGGTGGATATAGAACTATATCACCTGTAAGAACAGAAATTGTGCCCCAGACGGCCATACAGCCTGAGAGATATAGCGATGGTCTTCCAATGCGGTTGAGAAACATGTTACTGTCATGTCTGGTCAGATCCATTGCATGTAGAGCAAGCGGTGGACACTTGCGAGGGCACTTGCACGAGGATATAGCCTACATATAGAGCACTCAAAATGTTGTTGAATTGTTGTCCCTGCAAATGAAGATCATCCTCGAAACCCCGAAGCCTCGCCGCACTTGTAAAAGTAACGTCAGCCGAAGGGTTGCAATTTTTGGAATACCTTACGCGGCGTTGTTACGATCGACCTAGGTGGTCACCCGCCAAGTCAACTAGATGAGTGAAGAGAGGAACATACGAACTACTCACATAGTTCAATATATATATTAACACTAATATTGACATTCGAGTATCCAATTTGCGCAAGAGGCTCTTTTCTATGTGTTCCCGACGCTCGCGAGACAAGTGTAATAACATCGTTTCACAGACGACATCTGGTGTGGTGTAAGGTTCTTCGGAGTCCCTGGAGTCTACAGCTTTCAGAGGCAGATCATGAACAAGGTTGACGACTAAGAAGAAAGTAATGCGAGGACTCACGAAGACTAGAATAAGTTACAGCTTCGTAGGATCTATCTACCATGACAGTATTGATGGGTGCTTTCGGATTTGGCCGTTGAGAAAAGAAGGTTTGCCGTTTTTCTCCCGCGCCAGAGTTATTTGCCGGAGCCTTGAGGTTATCATTCAAGAAGTTCGCACTACGGTCCTTCAGGCCTCAGGAGCCAAGTTAGTAGTGACAGAACATGTCGATTTTAACCATCAACTGCAAGGTAGAAATCAACAGATAATGATGCAGGCTTTGACTGTCTCAGCGACGAGTTATCTCGATGTGTCATGAAACACGAAGAATACCGAAACTACTAACTGTCCCGGGACCTGATGCGTTCAATGCACCCGCATGAGTCCACGAGTCAGGGCTTGACACCTTTCATCTAAAGTGCGGTAAGAATCCGTGCACAACACTGCGTGTTTGCTTTACATAGAGTGGTGCGTCGCCGATTTACAAAACGGACTTGCAGTTGCATCGACATCTGGTGACCCGGTTCTCCAGCACTTTGTAGCGCAACATGAGGAATCGTTTTTCCGCCCGCTATCGGTACGTAGTAGAGGCACAGCCCAGCCGGCTCGTCGGCATGAGCGATTGGCAGTTTCATGACCACCTTCTAGGCCAAACAGTTTCATGCAATCTTGACTGGCTGCTGAGCAGACCTTTCGTTCTCGTTCTCCATGTCTCCATGTCCCTCAGACTCGATATTGGCGCCAGTCGACAAAAAGAATTCGAAATTGAAGGGAGATGTGACCATTGCCAATAGTCCAGATAATGAACTTGATGCAAAAGAGGCACGCAAAACGCTTGAGCGCAAGCTGCTGTGGAAAATCGACCTCCGAATGTCCATTCTGGTTGTGATCTACATCATCAACTACGTATACTCACACGTTGATTTTGTATGCAAGCCACTGATGATGAGACCAGATCGATAGGAACAATGCTAGGCATGCGCACCACAATACCCAAAATATTTACTAACCGGAATTAGTGCCGCCCGAGCACGGGGATTTACGACTGATCTCCACCTCGTTGATCAGCAGTTTGCAACTGTGTTGTCGATCCTGTATGTGGGCTACATCATCATGCAGATTCCTTCGTGAGTATGCAATGGCAACGCCGCCCCAATAAAGAGGCACGGCATTGATAAAATTCCAGAAACATGTTCCTGAACCACATCGGAAAGCCGTCCCTCTACTTACCTGGTTGTATGATCGTCTGGGGTATCATATCTGCTCTCACGGGCGTCACTAAAAAGTGGGTCATACGTACAATGCACAGGAAAAGTTCCTGACGAAATTTCGGCCAACATACATAGTTTCACCGGTGTGCTGTTTACGCGATTTTTCCTTGGTTTCGTGGAGGCCGCTTTCTTCCCGGGTGCCCTCTTTTTAATCTCCAAGTGGTCTGTTGATTTGCTACTGTAATCGGAACTAACTCACAGGCATGAACGATAGGTACAAGCGGAATGAATTGGGCCTGCGTACAGCAATACTCTGTTGCGGGATTATCATAAGCAATGCGTTTGGGGCCCTGATTGCTTCCGGAATACTAGAAGGCGTGAATGGCGTCCTTGGACATGCAGCATGGAGGTAAGTTGTATCCTAGAAGTGACCTGTTTGAGATATTTGCCAGTCTAACGCACAACAAAGGTGGCTCTTCTACATCGAAGGCTCTTTGACATGCTTTGTCGGAATTGGCGCCATATTCATTCTCCCAGACTTTCCAGCTAACACGCATTGGCTGACCGAAGAGGAACGTCAACTTGCTTTGGAGCGAATGAAAGAAGACGTTGGTGTTGGCGATGAGAATGAAACTGAAGCTGGGGGTAAAGCGCATGGATTATATCTCGCTGTGACAGATTGGAAAGTATGGTTGTTCGCTTTCGCGCTTGCAGCACAAGTTGTTGCACTGTCTTTCAATGCCTATTTCCCAACGTTGAGCGCCACGCTTGGTTACGATCCGACAGTGACCCTTCTACTGGTTGCACCTCCGTTCGTTTTCGCGATGGTCGTGGCAATGTGGCTAACGAGGTAAGTCAGTTGACTCAAAGTAAACAGAATCTAAATATCATTCCTTGGTGATCAGACGCTCGGATAAGAAGCAGGAGCGGTTTTATCATATGGTTGGTTCGTATATCGCAGGTATCATCGGTTTTGTCATCGCCATGAGTACCATGAATACAGCAGCGCGCTACGTGTCTCTGTGAGGAGCGTCTGTTGAATTCTGGCTTACCGCGCTGAAACTGCTTCGGGACAGCTTTCTCATGGCACAGTCGTATGCTGGATTCGCGGTGATGTATGCGTGGATGAGCAATTCATTTCCGCGCCCGCCATCGAAACGTGCGGTGTGTCTGTCCCTTATCAACGGTTTCTCGCAGCTGGGAAACGTTGCAGGGTCGTGAGTCCTTTGCTGGGCTGTGGGGTGCACTGAAGACACTGCGTACAGATATGTCTGGCAGCAAAGTTGGGGACCGACATACCGATACTCGTATGGGATCTGTATTGTGTGTTCTGTAGGGGCGATTGCGATGAGCTGGGTGTTTCGAGAACGTTTGCGTGCGCTGAATAAAAGGGTGGAGGAAGAGGAGTGGATGGCTGAGTTGCGTCTCAAGTACGTTCTCTAGCGAGCACGTGCATAGACTAGTTCTCCTCGACGTCGTTCGCCGCAATGAACTCGCTTGCTTTGCTTTCTCGCCAGCTCGACGTCCTCGTCCTTCCCCGTACCCCTCCCTCCACACCCACCGACGCCCGCCCACCGTGTCTTCCAAGCCGCCCGTCTGTGAGACGTCGTGGGTCCGACGCTGGAAGTGCTCACAACCGGACTGGTCCTTGGTCTGACAATTCGTCCCTGGACTCTCCACATCCCAACGACCCTGCTCGACCAAGGCGCTCGTACTCTTCTCCCTCTGGTTTCTTGCCAATTCCTTTCCCCAAACCGACCGTCTCTGATCCAGCCATCAGATTACAGCCATCCCTCAGATCCAGGAGCTCCTTCAGACGTTTCTTCCTCGTCCGTGTCTTTATTTTTGTCTGGAATACAATATGTGCTACGTGGGCCTCTTGGATACCTGGGGAAATCGACAGCACCCCAAGCCAGTCCACAGTCATCGAGCCTGATGATCAGAACCTGAAAGATACGACAAATGACGACGTTCGTAGTGTTTCACCAACAACCCAACAGTCATCCTCTTTACCCTCAACTCCGTCACATCCTCTAGATGCCTCATCTCATCTCGTATACGAAATTCATCCCAAACTAGAGACAGTTTCCCTTCCTACTCCGCCCCCCTCACCTGTCCCTGGCTCTACTTCTCAGCAAGTGTCAGGCCACGTTTCGCACCTGCTCCCATCAGCTGAAACCACCCGAGAAGCCACTCCTCCTTTGCCAGCTCATAAAACACCATTCCATCTTCCCAAGACCCTTGTGCTCGACTTGGATGAGACCCTTATTCATTCAACCTCAAAGCCTATATCCTTATCCTCTGGCGGGTTCGGTCTTCTTGGTTTTGGAAGGCGTAACAAGGGTCACACAGTCGAGGTAGTTCTTGGCGGTCGGAGTACGTTGTACCATGTATACAAGCGTCCGTTTGTGGATTACTTTCTCCGAAAGGTTTGTTTTACTGTTCCAAGACCCTTCCCCTAACACTGAGCTATTGTAGGTTTCAGGGTGGTACACCCTTGTCGTATTTACTGCCTCCATGCAGGAGTATGCTGATCCAGTCATCGACTGGCTAGACGCTGGACGAGGCATCCTTGGGCGTCGTTTCTTCCGGGAGGTGCGTTGTCCTACCTTGGAATCGTCCTGTTCAACTTAGTGCCTATCCCAGTCCTGCACGCTGCTTCCAAATGGTTCATATACCAAAGATCTATCTGTCATTGAGAAAGATCTCTCCCGTGTTTGCCTCGTTGACAATTCACCCATAAGTTATCGCGTCAATGAAGGTCTGTTTACGACGCGCCGACTCCAGACTTTTGTTGAATCAAATCCTGACAGGAAACGGTATACCCATAGAAGGATGGACTCACGATCCACACGACGAAGCTCTACTTGATTTGCTACCAATCCTCGACTCCTTGCGCTTCACCTCCGATGTGCGTCGAGTTTTGGGACTCCGTGGTTTTTCGTCATGACCAATTGCTACATTGAATCTCTCACCCCCGTCCAAATCAAAGCTCGCATAGCACTGTCATCATCTGCATCTCGCCCTACACATTCTTTTCTTGCATGTACCTGCATTTTCCATTGCAATCATAGTCTAGCGGCATCAACGCATAATTTAATACTGATTATCCTGTACACTACCCACTTCAGAACACACCCCAAAGCCAGGAATGCCCACAATGTGCAACGTTATTAAATGGAGGTGATGGGATATTGGTAGTAGATGACGAGACATGCTATCCGGACACACGAGGAATTGAAAGTATGATACAACATTACCGCAGGCATCAAATCGCCAAGGCGGCCTGCAGTTCTCTCAACTGTGCTTCCTCGTCGTCCTCCACCGCATCTTGTTTGGCTGTCAATGCAGTGAAAGACGTGAATGGACTGTGCGCGGCTGATGAGGAGTGTTCGACACTTACGCGCTTCTCGTGCACCTGGAGGAATGTGTACGGGGACATGTTCGGCACCAGCTAGACGCTCGTCTAATTGTGCTTGCTCAAGCTCGGCTAGTTCTTCCCTGAGTGCATCCTATACGATGTTGTGAATGCCTGCAGCACTTTTGGAAAGGGTGGCAAACTACCTCGTCAACTTGATCGATTGGTGCAGATATTGCCTCTGAAATCTCGTTGGCTATCTCTCGCTGCTCGGCAATCTTTGTCATTGTGGCATCCACGTCGTTCATCGTCCTAGAGAGCACGAGGAGGCTGAGGGAAAGGCAGAGCATACAAAGCAAATACGCACATGCGCCCATGGATTTGCTCCAAGACGTCGGATCCCTTCTTTATGACTTGCATTGTCTCGAGGTTGAGGTTCGCTGATTCGAGAGTGTTGATCTGTTGTTCCAGTTGCAAACGTTGTCCGTTCAACTTCTCCAGCTCTGTTTCGCTCTGTTTCTTTCTGCGGAGCGCCTGGGTCGCAGCTGATCGACGCCAAGGCCCATTACCAGTGGACGGAGACGAGGATTGTTAGTGGCATACCGGCTTTATTTGAGACAGCATTCGCCTTTGCCTTCTTCAATTCCTCGTCTATCTTCTTCAGGAGAAAGTCTTCCTTCTTCTCTATCATTTGCAGCTGTTGCCTCAGCGCGACGATGGCATCACGGGCTGCTTGCTTAGAGTCTCGCCTGCCCCCGAAGAAGGACATGAAGCTGGTCATCATGGCTGGATGTGGGCGGGGATAAAGTCAATCAAGGACAATATTACTGCGGGACTGCCACAGCAGTGACTACATTAACTAGAAATGGAAGTGTCCCTTTACACAAGCCATGGGTATAAGCAATATTGCATGTCTAGGTATGCAAAGGCGGAAAACCTTTGGCGATTAACTGCGAGCATGTAGTATAGTCTACCAAAAACACCCGTCACTCCTCCTTCCCTTCGTCACCTGCCCTATGGTGGGGTCAGCCTCGTCCAAAGTTTCCACAGTGTACTTACGCATCCTCTTCGTCACTTCGATCATCAGACGCTCCTTGACCGGTCACCACACGATATGCAATGCGGCATATCATGCCAAACCATATGATCTGAAGCACCTTGGTACAACAGTAAGCACGCAGCAAGCGGACTGTCACAGTGACTCACCTGTAACGAAATCAACAAGACACAAAAGGTCTTGTGGGTAAAAGAAGAGAAATAGTTTCCTCTTTCTGGTGCCCACATTTCGGAGACGAGCTGTACGGGGTCCATGACAGCACTTTTGATGGCAATGATGAAAAGGACGTGTCGGGTAATGAACCAAGAAACCAGGAAGACAGTAAAGGTTGCATCGCAGAGGGTATATTGACCGATATATCGCAGCATCTTGGCAAACTAGCAATCAATGAGCAGAGTTCACGCAAGGTTCATGCCAAGGACGACCCACAGGCAAGAAAATATCACTACAGTCCATCAGCACCATGATAAGGCACCCAATCCGCGTGAAATTGTAGGCGTAACTTGCCACCATAAGTATAATAGTAATAATATGGTGGGTCATCATTTGGACGTGATCCTTTCTCCGCGCCTCGGCATTGAGAATCAACACTTGGTGGAGATAAAAGGCGGTCTGGGTAAGATAATAAAATTTGACGGTACCAGCCAGGGGAATGTGAGGGTAATTTAGCCACAGATCTGTTGGGTGCAAGACTCGAGTGGGAAGGTTGCGATGCACGTACTAGAACCGAGTGAGACACAGGGTGTCTGCATCTGATTCATAAAAGGGTACTCACGACACCAAAAGCAAAGTTAGCAGTGTAGTATATGAACGACCAGCCTTGCTCAGCGAATCTCAGCATGCTTCTATGTATCCTGCGCGCGTCTCTTCTCGACATGGTAAGTGGGGCATGATGGTCATTGCCATGACGAACGTCGCCGTTCTGAGCCAGTGAACCGTTGGCAGACTTTTCGCGTTGTGAGCGTTCCCAATCACGAGTGAGCTTCCATTTGGCAAACGGTTCCATGAAGTAGACGCGTGTAATGTCGCGTAACACGGCCATGACAGCGATACACGAGACAATGAGACAGGCATCGAGAATGCCGGTGTTGTAGTAGAGGGAGTCGGTGAAGGAATCAGGATCTGTGAGGGGTGCGGTGGGGTAGGAGAGCGAAACGAATGGGATGAAGAAGGAGGGGACCCATCCCGAGACCTGCAGGCTGTTCATTGAACGTGTTGCCTGCCAGATTGAGACCACACCCATGAATGGCCACCGCCCGCGACGACTGCCAGCCATGGCTCTCTCGCAGCCAAACACGACGCTCTACATCAACAATCTCAACGACAAGGTCAACAAGGATGAGCTGCGCTCCCAGCTATACGCCCTCTTCACCACCTACGGAAAGGTAATAGACGTGGTAGCATCCAAGAGCCCGAAAATGAGGGGACAAGCGTTCCTCGTCTTCACTGATCTCGCAGCGGCGACGACTGCGATGAGGGCATGCGAGGGCATGATGTTCTATGACAAGCCCATGGTCCGTCGCCTTTCCCTCGTCGCCTGCGCTGAAGCCCACACGACCCATCCAGCGCATCAACTATGCAAAGTCAAAGTCATACGCGACATCTCGAAGAGAGGATCCAAACTTTGTCCCTCCAACTTCTGCACACGCGCGGTCAGACGCAGCTCAGATGGCAAAAATCACAGTCTCTTCGGTAGACAAGAGACAGAGGGACGATGATACAACGGATGATCATCCCAACGCGAAACGGGAGAAATCACAGGGGGACGGTAGCGACGAAGAGGAGATGGAGATCGACGAGGACGAAGAGAATGTACAGCACAAGCCACTAGGTATGAGGCACTGTCAAGTACTTGTCTCAGCTCACATTCTCCCCCTTTTCCGTAGCGACCATGCCTGCGCCCATACAACAACCGTCGGCACGTCTGCTATGCACAAATTTGCCCCAGGAAGTCACAGACGACGTACTCTCTGTTCTGTTCCAACAGTGCGTGATGTCTTGTATTTCCTTCCTTGGATCAACAGTGCTTCAGGTATCGAGGTTTCCTGTCCACACATGTAGCGCAGTCTCCGACACCAAACGCCGTCGGTGCAAAGGTCAAAATGGCACAAGTATTTTTCGAATCCGCCGAGCTGGCTTCGACGGCAAAAGAAGCACTGGACAACTTCACTCTCAAAAAGGGATGGAAAATGAGTGTCGTTTACTTTTGACTGTCCTGTCGCAATGTATTCTGTGACAGGCAGTGTCTGCCAGTTGTGTCTGAGGTTTGGTTGGAAACGCGGAGCTCAACAATATGTCAATGTCACTTGTCGGACGGCGACTTGTTGCGACCTGTCGATCTTACATAACCTGAGTCTAACGCCAATCGCACTAGTACTCGCTGTAGCTCACCTCGTTCACACTTGCGATGTCGTCCTTCTTTGGCCTGTAAGTTGTCGACTACTTCACTTTTGGATCATAAGTCAACATCCAGGATCGCGGCCCTTATCGCGCAGTGGAAAGACGCGAACCTTTAAACCTCGCAAGGACGTCCCCGAGGGAACGAAGCAGTACCAGTTGCGCAAGTATGCAGAGGCTACGCTGGTGAGACGACCATGAGGCTGTCGCATGGGCAAATGTGTTCTGATGCCATCCAATGTACCTATTACAAGGGATCGGGCAACCTGAGGCTCGCCGTCCAGCTTCCCGAGGGTGAAGACCTGAACGAGTGGCTTGCTGTTCATGGTGTGTCCAGATTTACTCCTAGAGGTCTTGTGGAATGTTCACGCATCAGAGCTCAGCCGTCGATTTCTTCAATCATCTAAACATGCTCTACGGTACAGTCACAGAGTTTTGCACGCCACAAGAGGTATGTGACTCCACCGATCCTATACCTGTGACCCAGCCCTACCTATTAGTGCCCGATCATGTCTGCGGGTCCTCGGTGAGAAATTGCGACGCACACTCGCCCATCTCTGATCGATTCCAGGTACGAATACTTGTGGGAAGATGGCATCAAGTTCAAGAGGCCCACTAAACTTCCAGCCCCGGAATACGTAGACGCTTTGATGAACTGGGCCCAGAACATTTTGGACGACGAGAACGTGTTCCCAAACAAGATAGGTACTGACGATTGTCTTACGGATTCCACGGTGTTTCAAATATGCCCTCAACTTCAGGCGTCCCATTCCCCCGTAATTTCAGGGATACCGTCCGCACCATTGTCCGAAGGCTATTCCGCGTCTACGCTCACATTTACAGCAACCATTTTGACCAAATCTGTGCATTGGGTATCGAAGGTATATTCCAGCGCCTCTCTCCGTCTACGAGAGGGGGATTGATTATAATCATGGCCTAGCACACCTCAACACCAGTTATCGCCACTTTTTCTTGTTCATCAACGAAGTACCTCTCCTTAGCCACAGGTCGTCTCTTGCTCACATTTATCTCGCATTGTACAGTTCGACCTTGTAGACAAGAAGGAATTAGCACCATTGGATGAGCTCAACGATGCCATTCTAGCCGAGGACAAAACACGATAATACCCATCAATGGTATCTAGTTTGAACCTGAGCATGTCACGGGCACCTCGTCTTACTCTATATATCACTGGGGGTTTAGGACATTCACGTGTTGTATCGACTGATATCACATTCGCCGTACGTGTGCAGCCACCCAAGCAGCCACCGATACAGGTCGTGTGGACATGCAGAGGGAAAATGTCTAATGGATACAGGTGTTGAGTGAGAATGTCAAGTACATGTGTATGAGAAGAGGGAAAATGATATACTGTTTAACGGGGATGTATGGAGGAAACGAGACCTGCAATGCAACGATAGGAGATTTTAATCCCCATCACATAAAACGTCATTTTTCGAAAATCGACCATTCCGAGCGAAGTAAGTTAGCGACCGGCGGAGCTAAATTGTTCTCTAAATAATTTAAGTGCAAAGGCCACAAGATGGATTTTAAAATTTACCTTCACCACAGACCATTGCAAGATGAGTGTGTTGAGCCTTTCTTGAAGTGCCTGACGACACGGCTCGCAAGACAGCTGGTCACCCAACGGCGCGAGGGCAGATTCCATGGTACTTGTAGATAAATCTACAACGCTCTGAGTAAATCCGATATATTATTCCAAGTACTTACCAGGGCGTGCATCCCAAGCTAGATAGGCAGATGCTAATGCCCATGCGCGGGTCAATTTTTTCTGTTCCGAGTAATCACAACTTGGGGTAGGAGGATGAGGGTGTGGCGGCGGCAAAAGAAGGCGTTTAAGGGCGTCGGCACGTCCAAAGTGCAGAAAAAAGAGACGCTTCAAATACTTGGGACCAATCCTTTCGGCCATTTCGTCTGTGAGTGAGGCCAGAGAGAATGAGAGCAGGTGTGTCGAGGTCGGAACGGCGAGGTCATACAAGTCATACGATGCAGCGAGCGCATAGAGCTCCAGCGGGTAGATGGGTGCTAGGGATAAAAGAAGGTTGTGAAGAGAAGTGTTCGGCGCGATGTGTGTTCTGAGAGAGATCCCGTACGTAGTCATGGCACTTAGTGCGGCTGCGAGAGATTCGAACGAAGGTGAATAATGAGAACAGGGCATGTCATAAACGGCGTGCAACACGATGTTGAAAACTATCGAAGATTCCGGAACGAGGACTACAGGGCCCAGCGGACTCGACTTTGCTTTTGGAGAGGGAGGGAGCAAAGAATTGAAGTTGTTGTCCGATGCAGCCAGAAGGACGCGCGCATGTGCATAGAAGAATACGGAATCGGATGAAAGAAGAACAAGGTCAGGTGGAAGAGCATGATTCTGAGCGCCGGGAAAGAAGGTGGTGGATACTGAAACCAGTTCGTTTTCGTCAGCGGGGGAATCCGCCGGGGAGGCAACGAATGGTTCCTGGCGGGAAATATAAGTCATGATCAGCCATATTTGACACAAAGATCGCATACAGGGGGGGTGGGCGCATGATTGACTGTTGCACCCGTCCGCGGATCTACTCTACCAGAGACGGGCTTTTCTGGGGAAGGCATCTCGAGGTCGAGTGGTTCGGAGACAAACTGAAGGACGAAATCCCAGTCGGCGGTCTCCACAGAATTCGACATCGAGCCTGGCTCGACAGTGTGTTAAAGGAAAGAGATGGAAAAGAAATAAATATGAAGGACAGAGTTGGATACGAGGCTACTGCGACGCGACTGGCGGGAGAGAGAAGTAGCAGGAAACAGGGGGAGATCAAAACCCTGCTCCGGACACTCAGAATCAGAAACGCCAATTGGATCGCGGGATTTGAATTCTGAAGCGGAGTCAAGCCGGCATTAGATGCCGAACTCCCGCCTCTTTAGCTTCTTGACCTTGTGTATCTCCTCCCGTTTTCCAAAGTTGGACTCGTGTAGCTCCTGAACGTGATTGAGTATCTGAAGGAAAATGAAAAAATAGACTAGCTACCATATTCGCAATCCGCTTGGCGGTCGAAACCGCATTCAGTTTATCTAATACTTTGTCTTCTGGAAGCGTCCAAGCAGTAAGCTTGGTGCCTGGATGAGAACATAAGAATGCGGCATTGGATGTCGTGTGGCAACATACCGATGCGATCCTCTATTCCTAGTATTCGCTGCTCGTCTTTCTCAGTGACGAGACTAATCGCAACTCCCCCCTTTCCAGCGCGAGCCGTTCGTCCGACGCGGTGCGTGTATTCTTCCGATGCATTCGGTAGGTCCCAGTTGACGACCATTGCAACATCTTCAATATCCAAGCCACGAGCACCGACGTCTGTCGAAACCAGGACTGGAACAACGGCGGAACGGAACAACGACAGGGATGTCAAGCGTTCGCGTTGCGTAAGACGAGAGTGTAGTGCCGTACTCCGAATCGATAACGTCTTTAACAAACTTGTGAGATAGGCCGCAGTACGAGGCTTCGTACAAAATATAATTGTTGGGGGAGGTTGGGATATCTCGTTCTCTGCCTGAGCACGTTGGTTAGAAGATTTCGTTTTGCCAATTTTCGTGTGGCCAGATGTTGGTGGCGCACGGCGAAGTGACAATGTATCCTCTGGGGGATTGCAGAGAAGGTAAAATAGATAACATTCCCGTATGTGAGATGGAACGAGAATGTAGTGCTGGTTCAAACTGGCAACCGTCTCGGCTCTGAGAAATGATGAGATTAGAACAAGCGCACTTCAACCGTACTCACGCTGATTCAATACGGTGAAAGAATGGTTTTATTTTTCCCGGTTTCGGGGGCATCAATGCCACGGATTCAACGGGTGGTGTTAGTGTGGCGGTGAAGAGACATGTTTGTCTGTCAGTGGGTAGAATACTGAATAAATATGATAGCTCCGGAGTAAACGTAGGCGCTAGCAAGCGATCGGCTTCGTCAAGGACCTGTTCGATGTTCCAAGTCATCACGCCTGAGACAGAGGGTAAAAGATGACCAACCAAAAACTTTACCCTTGAAAGATCCCAGTCGCCGCTACTACTTTTGAGATGGTCCACGATACGACCAGGTGTGGCAATCACAACATGGGGGAGACTATCAAGCTCAAGAGCTTGGGTCATCATATCCATACCCCCGATGATAACCGATGTACGGATGTTTAGTGGCGCACCCAGCACTGCAAACTGCTCCGATATCTGAAACGCTAGCTCGCTACAAAAATCAAAGATGAGTATGTATACCACATCGAAAGGACGTCCCAGTACCGCGTTGGAGTGAGGACGAGAGCAAAGATTCCATATGGGTCGATGGATAATTTTTGAAGGATTGGAATGGCAAATGCAATAGTTTTTCCAGAACCCGTCTTGGCATGACCAACGCAATCTCTCCCTGTAATACTTTATCGTTAATAGAATAGGCAGGACAAAGCACGCCGACCATCCGCACCTGCGAGTATTGGCGGTATACAGGCGGCTTGAATCTCGGTGGGTTTGTGGATGGACATGCGATGAAGGGCAGCTTCCAATACAGATGAAATCCCCATCTCACCAAAGGCACGGGCCATGGTGGAAATATGCTATGATAGTTATGGTGTACTGAAAGACAACATTGTGGCTGTGACGTTTGTGCCACCTTAGGCAGGTGTGGTGATCCCTTGTAAAGTGTGGTTTAACTCTTTAATACGAACTTGTCAGCAACTTCTCGTCAGAGTCCCACAGACGAGAGACAAATATCCACTATCTCATAACTTTTGTCTGTCCTTCGAACTGGTAATCGGTGAATGACCGTTCTGAGGTTGTAGTACGATTGATACGATGCCCTCTTCTAGGTCAGCTAGTTTCGCCAATGTTGTGGTTATCATTTCTACCATGCATAAACATTTCACTTCCCAGAGGATCTTCCAGCATTGGCCGGCACTGAATGTGACGGCACCCTGAGGAATCCACTTGAGATGTCGTTCCAAGAGCATTCGTTGAAAGATACAACCCGCGAAGGCACTGGCATCGACTATCATGGAAAAGGCTTGAGGATAGGTAGATGACCACATTTGCTGTGATACCAATTCGAATGAAGGAATTTAGTGAACATCGGGGTGTCGGGCATCCTGAAGGTAAACGCCTACAATTGAAGTCAATAATCCTTCACAAAATCAAAATGATACGGCTAGGTCGGAAATAAACCTTGGAAAATAGCTGAGAATGCTTCACAGGCACTAGACGTGAGGAGTATCATGACGGGAACCCTTTCCGCCGTTGAAAAGATGGAGAATGGGACGGCAGCTACATTGAAGGAAAGGCTGGCTGCATACAGTCGACAAGGACCAGCACGGTACATACCAGACAGCACGGACGCTCTCTTCAACAAACACGGCCCACGCGACGAGGACAAAGCAAGCTGGAAACTTGAGTTGGGGGTCCGACGTGCTGCGCCCTGGGCCGGGCGGACGATCAAAGGTGTCTGCTTCCACAAGATCAATTACGCCGTGCGCATCGATGCTATCATCATGATTGCAAGATACTGTAAGACTGCCAATGATCACATTTGACGCTGACCGTGTGTGTGTGCCAATCACTACGAGTTGCATGCAAGGACAGCATAATGTTTTGATCGGCCCACCTTGAATGGAATAGGAGAGAACATATGCCTGGAACATCGGCCTGGACGGTGCTCATGGCGGCAGTACAGTCGGTTTTTGATTAGCTCTACAGGGATGGGATAAGAAAACAATAAGTAGATACTCTGATGGTGCAAGCGAAATGTCGTCAAAAATGCGCCTCTTCCAACGAGTGACTTTCGCAAACTGTAGGTCGAATGATCAACAAGATTTAATTTTTGGTAGAAAGCACCAACCACGCACATAGTTAACGTGGGACAACCCACCGTGTTTCACCCGCAGCCTTTCTCACCCGGTTCATGATCGCCAAGCCCTCATTGTCCTCGGGGACTTCTTCTATGAGAATGTGGTCAACACCTTCTTGCTCGAGGGTCAACAGTCCATCAAAAAGACGTCGAGCAATGACAGTCAGCTCCGACAGGGACCCCAGAGTGTAACGATGCCAGTGGATTGTCGGCTCTTCAAGAAGCGTCTTGGCCAAAACAGACTCGGATGGAGCCAATAATCCCACTTTTGGGGGTGGGAATGCGGATGTGGGACTTTTGAGAGACGCCAATAAGGTGGAAGGTGAGATGGTGTTTGTTCCATTAGGTGGACGGGAGATAGTTCGCAGCAGTGTCACGGGTACTGCAGGCGCATAGTGGCGATATTTCATGCCGGGAGTAGTGGGGGCCTGCTCGATGGTATGGTCTAAAAAGTCGCGACGATGAACGAGTACTCTGGGGGTCGAATGGCCCAGGTAAGCAAGCTTGAGAACGTTTTGTATCTGCTCAACGGTGATACCACCTGGTCTCAGTATGCGAATGTTGCCATCGACGTGCAAACCATCGAGGACGGTACTCTCGAGACCGACGTCGCAAGGTCCACCATCAAGGATCAGTCCAACCTTTCCGTTGAGATCACGGAGAACATGGTCGGGGCGGGTGGGACTTGGTTTTCCAGAAGTGTTGGCACTTGGTGCGGCCAAGGGGACATTGGAGATGGCAATGAGGGCGCGTGCAACTGGATGGGAGGGCATCCTGACGGCGACGGTGGGATGATTTGCGGTGACGATGGCAGGTATCCTTGTCAGGTCACTCGGGAAGAGGAGTGTGAGTGGTCCGGGCCAGAAAGCGTTGATCAGAGCCTGATAGGAGGTGGAAATAACATAGTTTTGGGGGAGGAGGGACTGGAGCATAGCCTGTGAGGCGACATGGACGATGAGCGGGTTGTCCGCTGGACGTCCCTTTGTGGAGAAAATGCGAGAGACGGCGTCGGCATCGAGGGCGGGTGCGGCGAGGCCATACACGGTTTCTGTCGGGAATGCGACGAGCTGGCGGGCGTCGAGATGGCGGGACGCTGTTCGGAGGGCGGCGAGGGTGCGCTGGGAGGAACAGCTTGGACGACCCTCTGAGTCGAACTGGATCGACGCCGAGTCACACTCTAGTACGGTGGTGGACATTCGCGACCAACGACGACGGAACAAGGTCAACATTGATGGCCTATCTAGTCTCCAATGGCGGGCATGTTCAAGCCAACCCTCCGCGCCGTCGCCTCTATTCTCTCCTCTGCGGTCAAATCTACGAGCGGGTTGTATCTCTCCAACAATCGCTGCATTCACGCGTCAGTCATGTTGGCCCACACTGGACGATGCTGGGCACCTTGTACTCCCTCTGGGAACGCATAAATGTCACCATGTTTTCTAGATCATGGCGGAACACTTTGTCCTCGTCGCGCTCAAACAGCCTTCGAAAGGCGACCGCGATGTCCTTGTTCCTTTGTGTTCGTGGCAAGATGCTCTGGAAACAGCGTCAGGTCGCATACATCCACCCAGGCCATCCTTACCGCTCTGGAAAGCTCGCGGACCACGCTGCGGTACAAGCACATAGCAGTCATGTTCAAAGCTGATTTCGTGGGACCATGCATCACCACTTCCATACTCTCCATCTATTGTCCCCCTCCGTCGCATCGTCAAAGCCAGAGTGATGCTTCAACCATTCAAAAGGCTCGCATTTCCCCCCAAAGTCACCCTGCAAGTTTCTCGAATATCCTCCAACGCCTATGGGCAAAATCCGTGTTCCTAGCCCCTCTTGGGCATCTACCCCTTCTGTACCCGCTCAGAATACCCATGCCGAGGTATGGTATTCCGCGACAATGGAACGCAGATCGAGACAGTATACTGAATTGCATGCGCGCAGAAGCCTAAACCTCGCGTGCCGCACGCAAGTCCACGCCACGCCCGCCGTGACCACAGGCTGGGCAAGGCAAAGTATGCTGTCAAAGAAGCTGCAAAGCGTTCTCACAAGACCCGAAAAACCAAAAAACCAGCAGCGCCATGCATCGTGTATGTCGGGAATGTACGTTGCAGCATCCCTCTTGTTCTGGTTTCCATCTTGCTCACGATCGGACATAAGGTTGGGCCTGAAGTGGATGAAAGCGCATTGTTGAAGCATTTTAGCTGTTGCGGCAAGATTTATTCCGTCAGAATACATTGTTGTGGTGGTGTGGCCATGACGGTCAAGCCTCCTCCAGCAACCTACCACGAAAACATGAGAGTTCGCCAGTATGCCATCATAACATTCGAGTCAGAGTTGGGCAGACAAAGGGCTTGCAAACTGGAGAGTATTCTCGCAGGACGCCAGCTCACGGTAAGCGGTTTGTTTCGCGCCAATGATCACGACTGTATGAATCCATTCAGGTGTCCATGCTCGTCTCCGATCTCCCTGAAGTCCGGGAAAAGATTGAAAAGCGCCTGGAAGACTACAAGTCGAGGATGGAACCAGCGGACGTGCAGCGTGCACAACAGAGCGCCCTCAGGTAGGTCGTTTTGCAATGTTGAGGAGAGAGCTCACCCGTCCTGTCAGATCACTGAAGCTCGAGCCGACGATGATCATAGATGAAGGAGGAGGAGGAGGAGGAGAACAAGAAGTGCACAAGCAGAATATGATTTGGGGATACAGTCTCGCAGCGACGATTGTCTGATTAGTACTTGGCCTAGTAGTTGACGCCACTTTCGCACATTGTCAGTCGGCTAAAACAAGTTTTCGCATCCTTGGAGGTTGTTGGACGACGCCCATCGAGCGAGCGAGTCAAACATCTGCATGGGACTGGTCTGACCACGGGTAAGTGGACTCGGTCTCTGCCAACCCTCGCCTCGACATTTCCTTGCAGTCTTTCTGCATCCATGGCCAAAACAGTCGCTCTGAACCCAGCCTCGACCCCGTTCTTCCCTGGCAGCGTCCGTCTCGGTGAGGACGACGGCAGTAGTTTGAGTGGCTTTGGTCTCCCAGTGCCCGCACTTCGCGAGCACGATCGGGCATCTCTCTCTGCTCTCTCTGCATCTCCCGTAGACCACAGGTCGGTGTGCTCCTCTCCGGCCCCTCGAGAGAGCGAGAGACAGGAACCACAGCCTTTTCGTCCATCTCCAACCGCTCCAGATATCTCATCAGCTACTCGGCCTGAAAGACTGTACACCCTCCCTCGTACTCGCGACGTGAATGTCATCGGTAGCCTGGAGGCCCTGCCAGAAGCAGATGATACACCTGCACGGGTCACCACAGACGACCGGGTACAGACACCTGCGGATTCACCGTTCTTCTCGGCATCTATCCAGCAGCCTAGGGGTCATGCCAACACGCCGCCCGTCAGCATCATGCACAGCTCCTCTCGTTCATCAGTCTTCAACGTCAACGGTCCCTTTGCATCTTCTTCTCCAGTTTCTTCTTTAGATTCAGGCAGTCAACTCGCCTCTGGCATCGAGTTCTCCCAGAACCTTGACGCCCAACTCAAAGTATCACCCCTCATTCAAGATATCCTGGATCGTTTACTACGCTGCGAGTTCACAGCTCAGGAGGTCCAACGGGAACTTCGCGATGTCCACCGCAAAGTGGATTTTCTTGTCGAGCGCTCAATCAACAACTCATCACAGACTAGTGGTTCACAACCAGAGTTCAAGGATCCATTTGCACCTGCTGGTGGTCAGTCCGCTACTTCCTTGTCCGTACCAAGACCGTCTTTTAGCGCTGCTATTGCTCCAAACCAGTCTCCGCCTCCAGACGATATATCCCAGATATCCCAGCGCTTAAACACGTTGACCACATCTGTTGGTCAGCTTCTCGCTTTGCAAACACAACAACATATTCAGGGTGCGACCTCTCTCGGTCGTCTCACCCCTCATACACCGGATCTTCCCCCCAATCAGCCATTCGGGTCTAATATCGCTTCTAATCCTGCGTTGCTGAGCCATGGACTACCTAATCGACCCGAATTGAGGGCCACCCCTCGTGCTCCAAATCCCCCAACCCGAACGTGGTCCGCAGGCAACCTCGACTTACCTCTGAGGGTCGACAGCGTTGCAACCCTCGGGCGCAATGACCCCGTACGTGACAAGCGCCGATCCGTCACTGGAGGATTAATGCGCAGGGAATCGGTTGGCGTGAGTGCACCCACAGCACCGCACGCAGCTCTGACTAATGATCAATAGATCATCGATGGCCAATTGAGCAGTGACTGGTCAGGCGGCTCTACTCGTGAGGGCGGTCCTGTCGTCTCTAAATGGGAACAGTTGAGCCTCGCTCCTGACTTGCTCCGCTCCCTAACGAAATTCGGGTGACTTCATTTTTGTGCAGTTGGTTTCCAGAGCTGATGTGGTCGACCGCTAGTGTTGGACCACCAAATAAGATTCAGCAACGCGCCCTTCCTTTCCTGCTCCGTGGTTCCGACATCATCGCGCAAGCTCCTCCAACCCAGGAACGCATTGCTGCATATGTTATACCTGCGATTCAAGTTGCTGTGGTTAATACATCGGGTAGACCTCCAAACAGGGGTCCTCTCGTTGTAATGATATCCACTACGGTGGATCAGGCAACTCAAGCTCAACGTATGATCCGAGATTTGGGAGGGCCCATTGGTATCCGATCGGCATTGGGAGTGGGCACTTCAACAAACTCGAACGACCTTGCGCAGGAGCTGCGCCTTCTCCAACAAAACATGCCACACATTATCTGTGGGACGCCACAAAAATTGCATGCACTGTTTACTTCCCCAAGTGGTCTCACCGGGACAGAGGTCCGCTTTTTAGTGCTGGACGAAGTCGACCAGTTGATTGCCCGAAATCTTCACGAGTACGTTTTCAACATCGTCAAGTTACTTCCTCCGCCTAGGTCTCGTCCCGTGGGTTCCGGCACTCCAACACCAAATTCTAATAGCTCGGGTCAATCAACCTTTGCCACGTTTGATACGAACAATCCACTGGCAGGTGTGATCAACTCTGCACGGAGATACTCTGCTATCCCCCCATCGCCTCCCAACGATCTCGGTGGTAACCCTTCGATCATTGAACGACAAACTGCGCTGTTTTCGAACACGGTGCCTCAAGATGTTCTAAATCTCGCGACGGCTATCCAGCTTAGAGAACCCGTCAGAGTCCTGGTACGCAGGGATGGAAACGTCACCAGTAGCGAGACAAGTCAAGGTTCGCGGGGCCTACGACAGTTTTACTTGTATCTCGCATTCACGGCTGGGAGTCGTGCGGATGCGGTGAATACCGGGGTGCCAGGTGGTGGCCATGGAATCATCGGTTCGGGTAGAGGAGCTTCAAGCCTGGAAACCACCCAAGCCAGAGAGTGGAAGTTGGACGCACTGGCCGACATGTTTGGTGATATAGAAGTGGGTCAGGCGATCGTCCATGTCGGTGGGATGAGCGCCTTGGATTCTGTCGTGTATAAACTAGCAAATCGTGGCTTGGAAGCGATTCCACTTGTGAGCTGACTGGTTTGATGTCACTATTGAGCTGACCTCTTTTCCCAGCATGGGGAAATGAATGCCGGAACCAAGTTGGCGGCCTTGAACAAATTCAGAAGTACTGCCTCTGTCATGATGAGGCAACCAGTGACAAAAATACTGGTTGTCAATGACGTTCAGGTCAAGTTTCCAGAGATATCACATGTGCCTCTCATTATCAACTATGGTGCGTGAAGCACCCCGCTTGTTTTTTTTGGCACTAAAGACCATGCAGATTTACCCAAAGCAGTGGAAGAATATGCACATCGGTAGGCATTTTTATGGACTTTCTCTCTTTTCTCATGTCAGCGTTTCGACAGAGTTGCTCCTGCCATCGCATCAAGCTACGCACGCGCCGGTGTCATCGTAAATTTCGTAACTGCCACAGGTGGAGATGTTGAGATGCTGCGCTCTATTGAATGTTTCTACAAGTAAGGCTTCTGGCGTAGTCTCTCGGGATTTAACTCACAATTCACTTCCTTCGCAGGATAAAATGCGTACGCACGTCTCGGCTCGTTTTCTAGGCATTCATTGACAAAGTTCCAGCCTGAAGTTCCAATGAGTCTCCGCGATATTGTTTAAATCTGATGAACCTTCTTCCTGTATCCTTATGTGCATGGGCCCGCTTTGCTGAAGCCTCTCAAGCCCTGGTTTTGCTTATTCACAATATCAGTTACCAGCTATATCACCACCTACAGGTAACCCCCGGTCACTGATCCGTTCTATACCCGTATATCCGGCACCTCAAAACCATAACCATATGATCGAAACTGTTTCCGTACCAACCTGACTCGCCTGACACCAACCTTCTCAATCCTTACCACTGTATAGCAGAAGTTTCTCTTTCACTATGCTTGCGTTCCTTGCGTATACTGTGTTACATGAATTTTCGCTGTCTTCGCGCGGATACATACTTTATACATCAACATTGGACCACGAATACCTTGAGTGTACCGTCTTCGCTACATGATGCAAGATATTTTGGGGTAGATGCACTGGTAGACTGCCACGCCAACCTATGGATCTGGTCGACATGGGCGATGCTGCAGTCGAATTGAACGTTGAGCACAGACGGATCAGAGGAATCGACCGCACCTATTGGGAATCGTACATGCAACTTCCCACGTAGGATTAGCGAGTAGGTTGTGATAGATTACAATCTCCCCTGTTTCTAAACCAACAGCGAGTAACCGTCTGTCTGCCTGTCAGTCTGCTGCCCCGAAACGGGGGAAAACGATCTCACCTCGTGAGGTCCAGGGAACAAAAGGCAACAGCGGTCGCTGCTTCCTTGCATTTTAACGTGGCAAGCGCAGGCCACGGCTCCGAACTAGATCTCGGAGACCATATTCTCACCTGACAAGACCATCATGAGCGCATACAATAGGGTGGATGAGGGATATACAGTCTTGTCTCGTGAAGCGGTGGCAAACATGTCCCCTTCGCGGCTCCACGCACAATCCCAAATAATCCGTCCATGAGACTTGTCCACAGCAACAGGGAAATACCCTATGGAAAGAGAGAGGTCATTCGGCGACCGTGTTGCCACACATGGACACGTACCGTCACCCCGTCTTTCAAACGATCGCCAGGTGCGATCACGGCTGACAGTAACGATATAGCGATCGTCTGGGCTGAAGGCAATACGTGTGACTGTGAGCGAATGGCCCTCTAGTGGCGATCCAAATGGATGGTATGTGGATACTGAGTACACGCGCACCACAGCGTGTTGTGCGGAAGTGGCTTTACAAGCGGTAGCTAGTAAGTCGCGAGCGTTGGATGACGCGATCGTTATCGACTGAGTAGAGAACACATTCAATACTCTCCGAAAAGAATGATACATGCGTTGTCACCTCGTAACCATGGCCAAAGATCTTCTCGACCTCTGGCCAGAGAGTTGTACCTGCGAGTTCACCTTCAAAGGGTCGCCCACCTGGCCGTGATGGACCCAGTTGAGCCGGTGCTACCAAAATCATGACATGAGGATAATGAACAATGGCTTCAAGCGAAGGGGCAAACCCTCGTTGACCGCCTTGTTTGACAACCCTAGTGGGGGTACATGGGCCGCAACTGGTCGCTCTCCCTAGTAGAAACTATTAGCATGCTCGCGGCCTCGGTCCTTCTGTAACCCTTACGGTACTTTCCACTACACCACGGACACCCAGCTTCTTGATCGTCTCCACAAATCCCCGAGGAGCTTCAAAAATACGAGCGACCTTTTCGTCTGCGACACTCGCAAATGTCCACGGGCCAAGCCAAGTCGAACCTACAAGATCATAACCATGCACCTGAGGGCGCGCAAGTTCATGCCACACCCCCGATGAAAGTACGGCCGATATTGGGGCAGCGCCGTGAACACGAGTGGTCTGATCCAAGCTAACCCAATTAGCCTGACACACAGACGTGATTACTCGCCCAACCTACCCAACCGAAATGACGTACTCTCCTGCAGGACTCCAATCAAGGTCCCTCACTGGTCCACTGTGCCCACTGATAGCACCGACTTCTTTCCATTGCGCAGTACCCTGGCCGCCTTCTGTTTCTTGTACAGACTGCCAGCGTCTCCACCCTCCATTCCAACCCCAGCCGACGACCTCGTCGCTGTGTGTTGTTTTCACCCAGAGTGCACCAACAAACCCTCCAAGCCGTTGACCACCAACGTCACCAAACCGTTGCCTGTTGACCCATATCGAACCAGCAGTTGGATCGCTAGACGACACCGACGGCAGTATTTGGCTCGGAGACCACAGGATTAGAGAAGAGTCCGTCGAGCTTGATAAAAGAGTCTGCGGTGATGAAGCACTTGCTGGGGAGGTTGGTGCCCATGCCAGCGATGTTATGCCAGCTTCGTGTCCTATGAGTAAAGCATCAAATGTTATGGCATATTGCTGAACCCTTTTCGACCCTCGATCACAATAATCATGAGTAAGGCGAGAATGACAACACACCTTTGGTCGTTATATCTTAATGTCAATACGTGCCGTTTAAGAGAAATTTGTCTTCCGCCTTCCTCGCCTTCGGTAGGGTCCATGAGCGAGGCTTCAAAGGCATCTAGTAAATCATCGCTAAGCGCACTGGCTCGCCCGTTCCCGTTGGTCTGATTTTTCGTGCTCTCAAGAGCCTTTATGTTCCATAATCTAATCGTCCCATCCTGGGAACCCGAAGCAAGGACAAGCTGGCTGTCGGGAGAATCCACCGTGGATGGTGTTTGTGTGCAGAAAGCCAAGGCTCGTACCCAGTCTTCGTGACCCGGAAGCGAAACAGAACGAACAAACTACAATATCGTTGGGGATTCAAAACACGTCGAATCGACAACCTGGACAGGACGCACGTTGGTGTCAGAACATGTAAAGATATGCACGTTTCTGTCAGTTCCGGCAATAGCAAGGATAGTAGCTATTAAGATCACAACATGACTTCAAGAACATCAGATTCAAACCAAGACGGACCTTGTGAAGAAGGAAGGGTCGCCACCGCCAGTGAAAGTGGGAACTTTCCCTGGAAGGGGATAACTTGACTCATCTCGACCTTGACTGCGAGACAAAAGGCTCGGGAATCTCAATTACATGTATACGGAGTGCTTGCATACCAGTTTCCTGTTTATAAAAAATAGACCATATCTTGACGGAGGAATCGGAGCTGCCAGTCACTAGGAGCCCATTGGACGCAGAGAGAGCTGAGATCGGTTGGGAATGCGCATGTACTGTGACAGTTTCTTTCCATTGATGCTAATCGTATCGTCAGAAAGTTACGGGGCCAAGACATGTTGGTCGCACTTTTTCGGACTTTTGCCAGAACCAAACGTGCCCTTTGTTGTCCGCAGACACGAGAACGTCGTTGCGTAGAAATCGCACACAAGTCACCAATCCCTCGTGTCCCGCCAGAGTCTCGTAAATACCCTTGTCGGTGTCATCCTAAGGTCTGAGAACATCAGCCGAAAGAAGGTAACGGAAAAACTAGCCGACTCGCATCGACGTCCCACAACGCCACGAGACGCCCGGTTCCGAATGCTACTAGAGTAGAGTCGGATGATACATGGGCTGCATGATTGAAGCGGTTGGTGGACGCGGAGATGTAAGCAGTGGAGACATTGACTTGGAGTACCATCTGGAAGTACTACACCAACGTTGAACATTCAAGATTATCTTATCAGTCACGTGGATTAAGCAGCCAAGTTGATGCCCTTGGCCTGAATGTTGGCTAGGTATATCCTTTCCTCAGCTAGAATAAGGAGACCAGACCTTGTAAAGACCATGTTGGCGGACAAAAGGTCCAGGAAAATCTTTCCGATTAAATCGCCCTTGGAGTTCCATACGTGTGTTCCATCCCCACACCCTGAATACACATTCCCGTTCGTGTCAACCTGGATGCCATCTGGGATGCCGGAATCGCTGTAAGCAAAGACACGACGGTTTTTAAATGACTGGGTCACTGGATCCACGTCGTACTGGTAGCTATTTTACGCATATCAAGGACAATCAAGAACTGACAGTTGCAATGGGACCCACATCGTTGCAGGAAGTGCTTGATTGTTCCCAAATAAACCATTGCACATGCCCGTGTCAGTTCTGTGCGATTACATGTAATTCTCGCATCGAAATAAGGAACACCCTGCTTACACGAACGCGGTTCTGCCATCCGCGGTAAATGCAATGCCATTTGGATGCACAAATTGGTCTGCAACAACTCGCACTTGACCAGTCGATGGATCAAAGCGGTATACCTGGGAGGGCAACATTGGCTCTGGCCGGAATCCAAGCATCCAGCCGTACCTACGCAGATATATCAGGTTTTCCCGCCTCTTGGATTCATTGGGAACATACGTGGGGTCAGTGAAAAACATCATGTTAGTTCCAGGAAGTACTTTGATATCATTCAGAGCATTGAACTGCCTGCCATAGTAGTTGTCCAACAGGACCGTGGAGTTGAATGGTGGAGTGGGATTAACGAGTATAATTGAGGGAGGAAGAGAAGCGCGTCCTGATGTAACAAAGAGAAGGTTTCCCTTGTAAGGACCCGTACCACCATTGACCATCTGTACCTCCTCAGAGAGGTCCAACTACAGAGGCATAAGCAAGATCCTCTTGGTGTTTATTGTACATTGCTTACAGTCCGGATTTGTGTGTCGAGACCATCGGTGGTGGCGGTAAGAGCATTATCGACTTCTGTCATGTTGAGCATCGAGACGACACTATTATTGTACCAGCCACTGTATCCGAGAGGACCCCCATCGTTGCTGGAAAAGAAGACGACGTTGAGGTCAGGCAAGTATACCGGCGCTTCGTGAGCAAAGGCAAAGCCTGGGTGCGATGCGACGAGCCGAACGGTTGCATTTGGACCTGTTACACGCAAGAAGGAGCGATCGAAGACCTGAATGAAGGGTGGGGTTGCATTTGTGGGGTTGAAACCCACAAAAGAATTATTTGTACGCCAATGGCCATGGTCTGCCAGGACGTTGAATTCCAAGGGGTTCACGTACTGAATTTATCAATGGTCTTCTCTCGCGAGGCTCGGTGTAAAACGTACCACAGCGCCAGGGGGTAAAACGAGGTTTGACAAGTTCAAGTCAGATGTCGTCCTTAACGTGGCTAATACGACAGCGATTGCCACTACAGTAATCGCTGATACAGCTCTTGTCAGGTAAAAGGCTGAGAGAGAGACTCGTTTTTGTTCGGGATGCCTGTCTTTCCTGCTCAGACCAGACTGATAGACAACCTTGGGCTCACTTTCGGATACCCTCATCTCTACTATCTTGTGTCACAGGCGAGTTCTTGTTCCTAGTCTCCATCAAAGGGGACTTGGAGGTCTGAGGTGTAGAGAAGACTCGGAACCGAGAACTGCGACATGCCTCGTTTCTGGCAAGGTTGGTTGTGTTGATCAAGTAATACGGATCGCATACTAAGCTACTATACACCTCTCAAAACAGTTTCAGGTCGAAAGCACTGCAAGTCCAGCCGATACTCCAGGGCGGGCGGCAAGACGCTCAAACCAAGCCTATATAGCTGTGGTAAGGATTGCTTTTAGCTTGTGGTTCATGAAAGGTGCTCGCCTTGGTGTTGGGGAAGGCATCGAGGGTGTCTATTCCGGCATGCTTGTGACGACTCACCCTGGCGACGATGAGCAAGGTGATAACCACCAGAGGTGTTGGGCAACAAACGCACCAGGGAAAGACATTCAGGTCCGCAATACTCACACTACCCTTTCCTGGGCCAGCGAGGTATTCGCGGCCCTCGAGACGGATGTTGAGTACGTTGTACAGACGGGCTGTCTCGTCAACATAACCTAAAAGAAAGTCGACAAAGATGGAAGTCGAGGGGAAACTGACACACGTTTCTTTCCATATGGGACATCCTCCGAGGCATAGCGTAGAAAATGGTGTGCTGGCAGAAACAAACGGCTTCACAACGGGAGCAAGCGGGTGGTAGCGGCGACATACCCTGGCCTTGCATGGGACCGACCCCACCGTGCTACAAGGTGAACGCGGTGAGTTTACGGGACGGTGTGGTCAGGAGACATACAGCGAAGAAGATCCACTGGAGCATGACGCTTTCATCGTCACTCCCATGGGGGAAGCTGAAGAGACCTTTGGTGTCGTATTTACGGACGAGGTAGAGCAGGATAGCAGCACTTTCAAAGACGACAAAAGGTTCTGGCTTGTGCTCGCGGTCGACAAGGACAGGGATACGGCCATTCGGGTTGAGCGCGATGAACCACGGTTCCTTCTGACGGTTGGTGGAAATGTCGATTTTCTCGACGCTTCGCACGTTGGATCAGGCGTTGTGTTGTGCACAGGGGCGACGCTTACTCGTAATCTACAATGTTGCCATAGGTAGCCCTGAGCTCTTCGAGCACGATGGGCACCTTGTATCCGTTTGGGGTGGGTGCGGTGTAGAGCAAGAGGGGTTTCGACATGGCCAGCTTGATTCAGAGTGGTGGGACAGGACGACGAATTTATAGTGAACGGACTTGGTCAAGTACCCGATGTGTCCTCAGCGCGCTGTCTTTTCCCCCGCTGTGTTGCCTCGAAACCTCTTCCGCATGTCCAGCTAGATGGCCGTCGTCGTCTGCGTCGTTGTCGAGAAGAGAGGACGTACCATGTTTCGTTTGCAGTCATATGTAGCCTTTCGCAAGTGTTGACAAGCCTCTGGTAACTCTTCCGTGTGATGTTTGAGACACTCCGATGGCAATCGCCCGTCTTTTTGAACGCAGTCGGACTCGAGGAGACACGTTTTCAATGCACTGAGCAATGCAGAACACGACGAGGACATAATGGTAGTGGTAGTGGTAGTGGTAGTGTCTTGCGTTCTCACCGCCATGGCACTCAACACCCTCCTCCGCTCGACACCCAGCTTGGCACCCATCCCACACCGAGCACTGCTCGCCGTCTCTGGCAGCGACGCCACCCTCTTCCTCAACGGCTTGCTTTCCAACAGTATTCATGGCCACCCGTGCTACAGCGCGTTTCTGCACGCACAGGTGAACATCTCTTTCGACGCCTGCCCCACCACTGAGATGCCTCCAAGGGCCGCGTTCTGCACGACGTCTTTCTCTTCACCTCCCCCGCGTCCCCCTCCCCCACCTATCTCATCGACCATGACCGGTCACCATCAGAGACCCCTCCACTCCTCTCCTTGCTCAAGCGTTTCGTCCTTCGCTCCAAGGTGCGTATTCGCGACGTGACAGACGAATGGGACGTGTGGGCCGCATGGGGAGGCCATCCTCGACCTCGGCAGAGATCCTGGCAGTGGGCAGCAAGTGGTGCCGTCGAGCCCGTCTGGCGCGACTCTGATCCTTGGGGTACTGATCATGGCATCATCCTCGACTGTCGTGCACCTGGCATGGGTCGCCGACTGCTTGTCCGCAAAGGAGATAGGCGTCTGTAATCCTTCTTGACACTCACCCTCCTTTGCTCACTCTCATTGTTGCATAGCCCAAGAAGCCTCGACACACGATGTGTTGCCATCGGATGCATACTTCCTTCATAGGATAATGCATGGCGTACCAGAAGGTAACGCCGACATCCAGCCTTTACACGCATTTCCCATCGAGTCCAACCTCGATGTCATGGGTGGACGTGCGTGATGATCTCCAAGACCCGTGTGACTGACGTCGACATGCCATGCAGTCGATTTCCGCAAGGGATGTTATGTGGGCCAAGAGCTCACAGTGCGAACCTATCATACTGGCGTGGTACGCAAACGAATTCTTCCAGTCGTTCTCTCCACGACATTGGCACGACCGGGTCCTTTATTACACCTTCCCATCAAGCCTCTCGTGACCGAACGGACCCCCCGTCTCCGTGGAACGTCTACTCTCCTTTCTTCCATCGCTACGCCATCCCTGGGCCCTGGCACTGCAGTCGGTCTTGCACTTCTCCGTTTAGAACACTTGCGTCCGGACACGGCTTTGTTTACAAACGAACCCGACGTCGCAGATGAAGTCAAGTGGAAAGTAGAACCTTGGTGGCCTGACTGGTGGCCTGAACGACCGTCGAGCGAGAAGATGGACATAAAGTAGTAAACATGTACATTGATGGAGTTATGCCACGTCCTCGGCGACGACGTATGCAAGGATGTACTCCCCGTCGTGGCTGACGGACACGTGTAATCTTGGACATTGTCGGTCTGAGACGTTGGAATGGAGGACGAGCGAGGGCTTGGACCCCGACTGTGGATCGAACGTGGTGAAGGTGAGGTCCTTCCACGTCGGCTTGAGAGGGTACAATGCCTTGTAGGCTGCCTCTTTCACCGCCCAGCTGTGGTCGTTCAGACACTCGCACAGACACGACGAGCCAGTACATACCGGACACCCAAAAATCGTGTCGCAGTCTCAGCATCGTCTGCTGGCTGAAACCGACAATAAGCGCATCGTTCAGACGGACTGAGAATGCGCGAGGCAAGCCTGTTTGCTCCTCTTCGGTTGACCAGCGCGACCAGACGCGGAACGTGCAAGAGATCGACACCGACACCGTGGATGGTCATGTTACACTAACAAGACTAGTGCGACTACGAGACGACTACAATTACTCCGTGTCTGCAAAATCACCCTCGTCCAAGTCGCGTGGCTGTCGTGCAGGTGAGCACCAGATCTCTTGTCAGTCGACCAACGCACCTCTCTTGGCTCCTCATCTTCGCCATATTGCATCGTAAAATCGATATGGCTGACAACAACTTCAAGAGATTCGGTCGAGGTAAGGTCCAGAGGTAAGAAGGACACAAGGGGGTGGTCCTCAATCTGAAGCACCTTTGGCATTTCATAGACATGCGCGAAATAAGATCACGTACCAGCTGGACGATGGCCCTGTTCAGTTCATGAAACCGGCTGTTCTCTCTTTCTGATATTTTATCGTGCCCATCCCGTGCATTCGCAAGTAAGAGCGGATCGGGATCGAGGTACCGCGCAACATCTCGGCGCGTCCGTCTGCCATTCCGCGGTTGTGTGGTGTCCGACGAAGGAGAAGGCGAAACAAGATCCATCTTGGACATGACGTTTATCCATGGGACTTCGAGGTTGACCATGGCAGACATGGCAGAGAGGACACCACTGGCAGCTGGGATCAGAAAGGAAAAGAGTGCAATAAACGAGGTACCTAAAGAATTTGTAGCGGTCTTCCATGAACTGAGACTCGAGAAGATACACTGCGCAGGTTCTGATGCCCATTCGCTGCAGGTTACGAGCGAGAGAGGGAAGGAATGGGTGATGCGTGTACAGCTCGATTTGGCCTGGGATACATGAGCTTTCGAGTAGCAGAACGAGAGAGGGTACAAACCGGGGCAGTCGATGATGAGATAGTCGTCGTCAAATCCGCCCAGTTCTTCCTCGAGCCAGTCTATGTTTTCCAACAGATATCTAACACAGATGTAGCAAACATTGGCAGGCCTCACTCACTCACTCAAAGCAGTACACGAGACCACCGTTTGGGCCCATGCCCATCTCGGACATGACATCTTCGAGCGTGACGAGCTCGCGGATATCGATGGCGGGCGCATACTCAAACGCATCTCCCGTCGCGGCGGGGTCGAGATTGACGGTGTGGGCGGTGCGTCGGGAGAGCTGGAGGTGGGTCGCAAAGGAGGTGCAGAATGTGGACTTGCCGGCGCCGGCTGGGCCAGTGACGAGGACGGCGTAGCGCATCGCACACGACAGCGACGAGATAAGATGGATTACAACTCCGCACTGGCTCACACACCGACCGCCATGTCGAGGCCACCGCTGTTTCCACAGCAGTCTGCGTCTGGGATTGCGGTAGACCCGCGCACGCTCGAGCGGGTCATCCCAGAGTCAAAACGGCCAGATGGATCGTGCGTGGTTGGCATACGACTCGTCCGTGTGCTCACCGAGCTCTGCAGTGTGCGCAAGCAGATCAGGATTCGGCCTGGATTCACACCTCAGGAGGACATTTCGCGCTTCAGAGGCACCCGCCAACAAGCCATGGACGCCGCTGCCCTACCCAAGGGGCATATCCTGGGCTGGGTTGCACCCTCCTCGCAGTCGCAACAAACAAGGGGCGCAGGTGCACCACCGCCAAACAAGAACGCGAAAAGGCGAGCAAATCAAAAGGCGAGGAAGGCAGCAGAAAAGTCACAAGTGATAGAAAATTGGGAGGACGAGGACGACATTGAAAGCGGTGTGGGTACACAGGCAGCAAAGACACCCGACGACCGCGAAGCGGCTACACTCACTGCAGACAAGCCCAACCGGGCTAATGCACCAGAGGAAACTCAAGACGAGGCCGAGGTTACGGACAAGCTCTCGAAACTCAAAGTCTAATAACTGTAATGTGGTACTGGTTATGGTGCACGATATTACTGGGCTGTAAAGTACATGTCAAATCGATGAATGGGGATGCTACGAATTGGATATCTCTGCTTCTGAAGGTGTACGGGGTGGTGATGAACTTGCGCCTTGTCTGCTGAACTGATACATCTCCATGGAGAGGACGATGAGGAGGAGAAAGCCGCTCAGTGCAGCTAAGAGGTGCAGGTGAGAATGCAAAGAGAGAAGACGGCGATCAAAGACACTCACCGACTGCCTTGCGCATATTGTCCCACTTTACCTCTTCCATGTTCGCGCGGAGGTCACCAAGTTCGACGATGGCCTTGTTCAGCACTTCCTGCTCCAAGGTGAGAGGTCACCAGATGCGATGGATAGAAGGACACACCTCGATCGCGATGCTTCGCTGCTTCAACTCTGCCTTGCTTTCGTTCTTGCGGGTATCCAGCTCCATTTGAATTCTGAAAGAGGCATTGGGGATGTTTTAGGAAATCAAGTGGGGTACATACTCGTGCTTGAGGTTTCCAAGGTCTTCCTTCATCCTAACGTCAAGCCTGTCGACCTCCCTGCGGAGAGCAGCGATGGTGGCACGCATGGCAGCAGTTTCGTTCCGGGAATGGGCGCTCTGCTCTGCTCTCATTTCGGACAATGCAGCACGGAAGAGGTATGCTTGCTACTGACTGTTGGCAATGTCGACAAGGGGATTGGGTAGGAGTACGCACGTTGTCGAGGTCTTTTACAGCGAGGCCGTCACGCTTGACTCTCCCGACACGGTCGACAAGGAGCGCGCGGGTTGCACGCATGAGACTGCGGGCAGTGGGTGATGGGAACGAGCGTTCGAGGGCGGTGAAGAAGGCATGCGTGTGGAACGGGGGCGGGGAGTAGGGCGGCGGCGGGGGGGAGGGCGGCGTC
>JBBPTN010000005.1:0-17281 GCA_038094075.1 Xerocomus spinulosus | reverse complement strand
TGGGGGGGGGGTGAAGGGGAGGGGGGGGGGGAGGGGGGGGGGGGGGGGGGGGGGGGGGGGGGGGGGGGGGGGGGGGGGGGGGGCGGGGACAGGCGGGCCCGCCTTGTCGTGTTGCAGACGAACGAGGACGCGCGACAAGCAGGCTCTATTCATACCTCATCCGATATCCGATCCGACTTAGTACGACTACCCGGGTACTCACAGGCGTAGTGGTCGCCAGTGATAGCGCAGCCGACTCGCAACGTCCTTCTCCGCTTCATCCAGTCCAGACATCCCGACCCATCCCGACCTCTCCACTCCGCGCAGCAGTGCCCGTCCCTCTAGAAAGTCTGCTCCTTCATCTTCGCTCCAGCAAAGCGATCCATCCACGTCCTCGTCCATGACCGGCGTCTCTGTCGTCCATAATCCGCAAGGCTCGACAACCAATTCCGCCTCCTCGACGTCGTCCTCGTATTCTTGCACCAACGGATCGCCGCTTTCTTCAAACTCACTTTCCAAAGGATACCAATCCCATGCGCCATCTCCTTCGAAACAGACGTCGTCACCCATGAATCGATCTCCTTCGATCTCCACGGCAGAGGGTTCAAAGAAGCCACATTCGAGCTCCCCTGCTAGCTCTGAAGGCACATTCATGTCTCTCCAGCAATCCTCGCACGGGCAATCGGGCACCATGTCATACGGTGTTTGAAACCCTGCCAAACCGAGAGGAAAACTCACTGGCGAGCTCGTCGGCGATACCACCTGGTGAACCGTCTGTACGTCCGATTCGATAACTTGATCCTGGACCACGTCCGCGCCATCGTTGGGTTCCAATGCCAGAGGTGGATCTGCGGTGAACTCGGGTTCAAAGATGGACTTTAGGCCAACAAAGTACTTGGATGTTGCTAGTTGAAGACCACGTGCTTGGGTGTCAACGACACAGCGTCCTACTTGAGATGCCGAGTGGGAAGGATGGACCGATGAAACACCCCCAGCGTAGGGAGCACAAAGCTCGTCACCTAGATCCGATCCAGCCAGAGGCAAATTGCGGACGATGGATTTTGTCCTTGGCCGACTTTGGATGACGGACAAGCTCGACGTTCGGGTCTTGCTCTGGCATTCTTCGCGTTCCCCCGCTATATTGATAGACGCAGACCATTCTGCACCACGCAAGTCGAGGACAACGGGAGCGGATGCTTTCGTTTCGGGTTCGCTCGAAATGTCGCGCGCAGACGACGGAAGCTTGCTCTGCACTTCAATATCCCAGATCTGTGAACCAGCTGTAGCGTGGGTTGGTGCTTGTAACCTCTGTTTCAATGGTGACTTGGCGCGCTTGCCTCGATCTTTTTTTGTGTGGTTCTTGGCGCGAGTTCCTTGGTACATGTCGCGGTTACAAGTTGAACTAGCATCTGAATCAGGGTCAGCAGGAGGGTCACTTGACTTGTTCAAAAACGCGGATTCGGAAAACAATGCATTCCTCGATGCTAGGTCCTTGAGCACTGTTCTTTTACCACAGGGATAGAGCGCTTACAGAATCCCTTTCTTGTGCTTGTCTTCTTTTTCGCCGATGCTTTCCCTTTACTGAAAACACCAAGGGAAGGCGCAGGCTTCAGCTGCGCAGTGCTTGAGCTCGGGAGCAAGGACTCGCGAAATCACCAACCGTGAGCCTGTCTTTGGTAACGTTGGTAGCAGAGAATCCGTACAACAGCGCCAGTGCAGCCGATTTTTTCGTTTTTCCCTTCTTCGCGGTCGTGGCAGGCACAGTCTCGTCGTCGTCCCTTGTGGGGTTGACGATGGCACGTTTCTTCCGCTTGCGCTCTCGGCGATCTGCCAACCCTACGCGCGCGTATTCAACGGAGGGTGCGAGACACATCAGAGTGACTTACTGGCGGCACGTTCGCTGTCGGTGTCGATGTGGGTTGACGCGCTCTTGGACTTGTTTCTCGACTTTTCCTTTGATGGCGATCGTGTCTTTCTCTTGTTTAAAAGCGGCGTGTCCTTTTCCTTGCACGCCTGGATGGTGGGCTTGGACGGTGCGCGAGGACGGAGCACAGGGGTATCGAAGCCAAACTGAACATCGCGCGAGGGTGTCCGTCGCGGCCCGTCTGCAAGGTTCTCGGTGGTGTATGTGGGCACATAGGCTTTCTGTCGCTCCACGTACTGCTGCACTGAGCGCTGTCTGTCTTGCATGTCGTTGGCTATTACGTACCGCGTCGGTCGAATAAAGTCGGCCATTTTCATTTTCTCCTCGTACACAATTCCTTCACAACAGATCTCATGAAACGCGGAGCTGCTACCATCGAGGATGCAGACGCGTCGACGCGCAGCAAGCGTTCCAAGACGTGTTCTCAGATTTATTTTGCAAACGAGGCACCACCCCCAATGACAGTCACTATCGGTCAAAAGGAGTTTGAGCCCACTCCCGCGTTTGACGCCTTTTGGCGACTGGCAGCTGAAAGGCACGCCATCGACGAAAAGCGTCGTGCAGGCGGACCTGCCCCGTACGTATATCATAACAAACACCACCGTGTCGCATCTGACACCGTCGACAGGTGGACGACAGACCCTGTCCTGGCAAGCTACAAGTTCTGCAACACCTTCCGGGTTCTCGACCGGGTCAGCCAGTACATCGTGGCCGAAGTCATCGAAAAGGGGCCACAGGGGCGCGAAGAAGTCATGTTCCGCGTCCTGCTCTTTAGCACATACACCAGTATCCGCACGTATGAGACACTCCGCAAAAACATCAATCCGTTCACCTGGCAGGCCTATAAACGCGCAGACTATGAAAGGGTTCTCCGTAACTTGTACGACAACGGCATCACGATCTATACAGGTGCATATCAGAAACCAGCACCTGAATTAGGTTTCGCAGAGAATTTCATGAATCACCTGGCATTCCTCGAGGTCCTCATGCGCGAGTTGCCTGCCCAGTTGCGCGATGCGGAGCACCTGGCAGACGTCTTTGACTACTTGTGCACGTTTAAAAGCGTGGGCTCCTTTACCGCCTACCAGCTGGTTTTGAACTTGTCCTATTCGGACATCATCAACTTTTCCGAGTACGACTTTGTGGAAATTTGTATCGGGTCTAGGAGGGGGCTACAGAGGTGCTTCAGCGAAACCATCCCTCGCTCGGCTGAAGTTGACATTGTTCGATGGATGCAGATGTCCCAGAACGAACACTTTGAGCGTTTGGGCATCGAATTCAATGGCCTAGGTCCCAACCACTTTCCTATGATGCTCTGTGACATCGAGCACACGCTGTGCGAACTGGACAAGTATATCCGCAAGTGCGCCAATAAATCCCCAGGTCGTCCATTCATCCCAACCGCAGCGTTGGGAAGGCTTCGGCTTCCAAAAGCCTGGGGACACGAGTCTCGACGCGTTCTTCGTATCAGGTCCGAGCGCGAAGCAGAGATGGAAGTCGTAGAAAGATTCATTGTGGAATCTATCAGGGGCCACAGAGAGTCGAATGGTGTTAGAGAGTTTCATGTCTTTTGGGAGGGTTATCCCGACGATGAGGCTACATGGGAACCCGAGGATTCGCTCATGGAGGATGCGCCGGCTGTTGTTCTTGCATATCTGAGGTCTATCCAAGGGTATGTGGCATGTTCCGGGTGTCGACGGACACAAGTCTGACCCTTTGTTGCAGGAAGAGCTGAAGGAGGTCAGGATCTGCCAAGTGGCTGGCATGAGAGAAAGAAAAATCTAACGATGACCGGTGGGAAAGGGATATCTTATAATCTACAGTACTGCGGCTTCTTTGTTGTGATGATGTTTGGAAACTGGATAACAAGCTTAGCCATATGGATTTCATAAGGTGTGATCACTGGAAGGTGTTTCACGGACCGTTGACCAAAGAAAATCAGTCCAACGATGTGGAATTGCGACATCCCGTGCACGCACACAGGGTCGCATGAAGGATGAGAAAAAAAAAATCCGTAACAATGAGGACCCTGTTTGACAGTGTCTCAGATGGGTTTGGAATCACGGCAATGGCATTGTCCACTGATCGAACAACCCTTTGGACGTTGCCCATCATGCGAACGTGATCCAATCGGGTTGCAAGAGACGGAACTGATCGGCACAAAATGTGCGTAGGCACTAGCGCAGATAATTAGTGGGACAATGACATACTCGTTAGAATACCCCGAGAAGTTAGTTCCTTCCAAGCCTATTTCGCGACCGGCTTGAAACATTGCCAACGCTCACTCTCCAGACATAACAACATTAGTAGGATTGAGTAGGTCCCAATGAGAAAACATGACTATTCATTACACGTTGGCAAGAGCATTCCTTCACAGTTTCTGAATTACGATGGCAGATGCGGCACCGCCCTGGAAGCAAGTCAGTAGCTAACAAACATAGAGCACACCGACTCACTCCATTGCAAATACCAGCCGCTCCGTATTCACCAGTTTTCAGAGCGTGGACGAGGGAAACAACGATCCGAGCTCCCGAGTTTCCAATGGCATGACCGAGCGCAACAGCACCACTAGGTAAGTTCTTAGCCTGTAACACAGCAATCGAACCATCATGGTCGCTTACCCATCTATATTGATCTTGGCAGGATCAATTCCGAGTAACTTCTCTGCTAGACGAACAACGACCGAAAAGGCTTCGTTTATCTCAAATCGTGCAATGTCATCTATCTTCAGGTTAGCCCTCTTCAGAGCCTGGGGCAAGGCGACAGTAGGGGCCAGGGGGAAGTCGATAGGTTCTACACCAGCATCAGCGTACGCTGTTTTCCAACAGATCAGTGATCGATTGGCTGGCGGAGGAAAGAAACGTACAAAGAACCTTTGCAAGGGGTTTTACGCCTAGTTCCTTGGCCTTTTCGGCTGACATGAGGATCAATGCAGAAGCACCATCATTCAGGTTGGATGAGTTGGCCGCTGTTATAGAGCCACCAGGCTTGAAGGCCGACTTGAGTGAGGGAATCTTGTCAAAGATAACTTTCTTGTACTCTTCGTCCTCATTCACCACGGTATCTCCCTTCTTCCCCTTGATTACTACCGGAGCAATCTCTGTGTTGAAGACACCTTGTTTCCAAGCCCTGTCAGCACGCTTGTATGAGTCTATCGCATGTGCGTCCATCGATTCGCGGGAAATGTTATGTTTCTCTGCGGCGGTTTCACCACAATTGCCCATGGCAAAGTTGTTGTAGACGTCCCAGAGACCGTCGATCTCGACAGAGTCTCTTGCCTCAAACTTGCCAAAAAGTGGGTTGGTGCGGGGCAAAAGGAAGCTGTTGGCACATGTGTGAGCATTGAGGTGGAAATGGAGAGAGATGCAACACACGGTGCGTTACTCATGCTTTCCATACCACCAGCGACGACGACATTTTTGTACCCAGACTCGATACTCTGGGCAGCGAGCATGATAGACTTCAAGCCACTGGCGCAGACCTTGTTGATGGTCGTCGCGTCCGAGGAAGTTTTCATGCCTGCACTGAGGGCGACTTGACGAGCAGGAGATTGGCCTACACCAGCCTGGACGACATTGCCAAAGTATATTTCTTCGGCTACTGCAGGGTCAACGTTTGACTGCTGGAAGGCATGTTTGACGGCAATGGCACCCAGCTGTGGTGCGGTGAGGGACTTGAGCGATCCGTTGAGCGATCCAACGGGTGTTCGGGATGCAGCGACGATGACCGCTTCGTGTGTGGACTGGATGCGGTGTGAGGGATGGATGAGGGTAGAGGACCAGACATACCATAGTGCGAGACAAGGAGGAGAAGAAGGCGGGGCGAGAAAGAGAGGTGAGACGTCTTGTCAGGATCATGAAGGGCTTTAATAAAGCGATAAAAATTAAATCAGACCACTCCAAAAGCGAGAGCTAAGAGTAAGACTAGGCTAACTCGGACAAATCAGCGTGTGAGATGTCGTTCGGAACGTTCCCCAACATCCACCACACAACTCAGCACTAGAAACCACGCTTCCAACCACTGCAATGGTCCGGTAGAGTCCTGTGGGTGCATCTCCGACCGGGCTGCGAGCATCTCTTCTACCGCAGGACCGGTCTCGCACGGGTGCAGGTACCAACACTGCGATCCGAGACAAGGGTGGTCGCCAAACGAGAGAAGCGGAAAATTGGATGCTGGATCGCCTATCGAAAAGGCGGTCGCCTCTATGCCATCAAGGGCGTGCTGGTGGAATAGAGAGCTGTGCACGGTCTCTGACAGGCCAAGGGGCGAACCAGCTAAGGAAAGGATATAGCGAGGACGGGGAAGTCGTATGTCACACGCACTAGAGTCGTACACGGAAAAATAAAAGGTTGGGACTTGGAACGTTGGGGAGAAGACGACGGATTGGTGGCAGACGAGGTGGTCGGGCCAAGGCATGGCGGCTGCAGGATCATCAGCAAGCTCGGGTGGGTCACTAATGGCAGATTGCCTCTGAAGTCGTGTCGTTCTGTGCATGTAACCCATCCCTGGTAGGACAGGGTGTTCTACCCAAGCCCAGTCATGTCGGTGTTGGACAAACGCCTTGCAGGCCGTCTCAAACAGTGAGCGGTCCATTGAATGTGGCGTGGGAACGACTGTAACAGCACATGAATCAAGGTTCAAGCCACAGCTCGTACGACACACCAAACAGCGGTCGTCCAGCAGACACTACAGCCAATCCCATTCCCGGCTTATTCTCTCTCTCCCATCATGGCTGTAGGAAAGGTACGTTGTAGCATCTCTCACCTTTACATTTACTCACGTTCGTCCAGAACAAACGCCTCTCCAAAGGCAAGAAAGGCGTTAAGAAAAAGGTTGTCGATCCCTTCTCTCGCAAAGGTATGTACGCTCTACACTCGCTCTCAACACCATCTCAACCCTCCACAGAATGGTACGATATCAAAGCTCCCTCTACTTTCGAGGTCAAGAACATTGGAAAGACCCTCGTCAACCGATCGCAAGGATTGAGTGCGCATACAGTTTGCTCTAGTCGTCGTATCTGACCATGTTCTGTAGAAAACGCCAATGATTCGCTAAAAGGTCGGATAATTGAGGTCTCCCTCGCAGATCTTAACAAGGATGAGGAGCAATCCTTCCGCAAAATTAAGCTACGAATCGACGAGGTGCAAGGCAAGAACTGTCTCACCAACTTCCATGGGATGGACTTTACCTCGGACAAGCTCCGTTCGCTCGTTCGTAAATGGCAGACTCTGATCGAGGCACACGTTGATGTAAAGACAACGGACGGCTACCTGCTCCGCCTCTTTGCCATTGCCTTCACGAAGCGCCGTCCAAACCAAGTGCGCAAAACAACCTATGCCCAAACAAGTCAGATCCGCGAGATTCGCAAAAAGATGTTTGAGATCATGACGCGGGAAGCATCAAGCTGTGATCTGAAGGAGTTGGTGCAAAAGTTTGTCCCGGAGGCGATAGGTCGTGAAATCGAAAAGCACACACGCAATATCTACCCACTACAAAACGTGTATATCCGCAAGGCCAAGATCCTCAAGGCACCCAAATTCGACGTCACGAAACTTCTTGAGCTTCACGGAGAGTCGACTGATGTTGGTATCTCTCCCACTCGGGTGGTCCCTGGCACTGACTGCTTCCGACAGGAGACCGGAACGCGGGTAGTGAAGGAGTTCAAGGAGCCTGAGATTCTGGAGTCTGTCTGAAACATTCTTACGCGATGCTGTCCAACTCTGTAATGCCTATAAACTCACACCACGTATGCCTGACACGTATCATGTCAAGTAAATAAGCGCACTGAGTTGACGCAACAAGCGGATCGGTTCGAGTTGAGGTAATCGGACGTATGGAATTAATCATCGGTTTCTCGGTTTCTAGGCATCACTGCTTGCCACCACCAGAAACGACCCACCGTCTCTTTCTCGTTCACCAGAATGTCCGACATTGATTTTTTGCAGAGCATCATCACCAGATACGCAGATTTCCCAAAGCCGGCATGTCTTTTGTCTCATTTGTCGCGTTACTCGTTCTCAAGCGGTTCCGCTCACAGGGCGTTGTCTTCCTCGATATCTTTCCTATTTTTCGTGATCCCGTCGCATTCGAGACATTGATCACCCATTTCGTCCATCACATCACATCCCACACGATACCCAAGTCTGTGCGCAAGAAGGTCGATGTCGTCGTTGGTTTGGACGCCCGAGGGTTCCTTATCGGTCCAATTATCGCTCTGCGGTTGGGTGCAGCCTTTGTGCCAGTGAGAAAAATGGACAAGCTTCCGGGACCATGCAAGCGGTTCTCGTACAAGAAGGAGTATGGCGTGGTGTGTTGAGCGTCTTTCTGTGCGTACGACTCTTGATTCATTTCTGCCAACAGGACACGTTTGAGATGCAAGATGGCGCCATTCGGCACGGACAGAACGTTGTCATCGTTGACGATCTCATTGCCACTGGTTCGCCTGTCCATGGTTTCCACGCAGATGTCGTTGCTCAGTTTGCGCTTCTTCTAGGTGGTTCCGCCAGTGCGGCTGGCGCGCTTGTGCGTATGCAGGGCGGGAACATCTTGGAGTACCTGTTCATTGTGGAAATAACTGGGCTGCGCAAAGACTGGCCCTTCAATGACCCTGTCTATTCGATTATCCAGGAGTAGGCGACCAAGGCGTCAACACTATCCTTATTTTTTTCTTGTCGGATTCATAAAGGTGATATTATGTGAATTTGTCGGCTGCTGTGCGAACCGCCAACGTTCATGCTCGCTTGCAATCCGAAATGAATGAATCTGATGTCGGCAGAGCTTTAGGGGTAAGCTACATAATTAGCCAAAAGAAGACGCGCTTGGCTTCATTTCCATTCATTCTCTGTTTCATGCTATTTCTATTCGCAAGCCCATTGGTAGGTGGGTGATCCGACCACCGAGTGGGTTATAGTAGCCATCACCTAGACGACTGATGTTATCACGCTCATTTTCAACACTCAGCTTGCGAAATAACATTAGACCATCAACCGTGTGTTCAACAAGGGATGCCCGTTGATGTACAGTACACGTGGCATTTGGCCGCTTTGATCATCGTGGGCCCTTGGTTGACTAGACCATCCTTCGGTGTCAACGGAAAATAGGACGTTACCATATCCAAAGACGCCAGAGGCATCCACCATAGCCGCGATATTCTTTCCCGTCGTATGCGACAGCAACACGAGCGCAACATCCTGGAGCTCTCCCGCTGCTGCCACCTCATCCGCGGTCGCTGAGGGATTAATGGGTGCATCGTTGGTATTGACGACAATGACACCCGAAGCACCTGCGTCCCGAGCATAAATGAGCTTCTCTAGAAAGGTACAATCGCCCCTCCACAGCAACACAGCATCGCCAGCAAAGGTTTGATCAAAGGGTCCGCATCCAAGCAAATTGTTGGCATCTTTCCGAATCCGGACCCCGTCAGTGCGTCCAAATACCAGCGAACCTGGGCTCCCTGCCTTGGTTACATCAGCACCGAATGTAGCGGTGTGGGCAGTTACGTGGAATTCAGCATCCAGATCTAGCATGCCAGGTCGGACTGGTAACATGGGATCCATGGTGTCGAGGAATATTCGCAGACGGACGTCAGGGACGTGTGGTACTTGGAATTCGGTTTCCGGCAGTAACAATGCTGTATCGTTGATGTAGACCATCTGGCCGGTCCGAACAGAGTGTGGACCGACTAGTTGCAGGCTATTGAACACAAACCCGAGAAAACGCAAAACCACTCACGTCTGGTAATATCATATCCCTTTCCATCAAGACGACTAACGATACGGGTCCGTATCCCAGTGACGTTCTGAAGTAAAAACCCATCTGCCACGAGCTGTAGCTTCTGATTTCCTGGACTTTGATCCTCTGCGACGGGACGGCCCCCGTGAGACATGATGAAATCATACACCTGTCACAAGTTAGCGGTCAAGCATCAAGTAGCTCAGCAATCGAGCCTCACAAACGGTTCCACTTGAGGCGAAGAACACCAGCCATCGGGGGACCAATAGCGTTCGTCCAACAGCTGGGGCCTCAGCCCAATCAGCTCTCTTGCATAATCAACATCTGGGCGAGAGCCCACTCCACGTATGAGACTCGTCACTGCGCCACTTGGGACGAACCCCTGGAATGGGTGATATGCAGGACACTGTAGATTCTCCTCTCTCCGTAGTCTTCGACGAGCAGCTGACATGGGCCTGAGAGTATGCCTTGGAAGTGCAAGGATATGACCTTCTGTGCTCAGCACATAGTTTGAATCGTCACTGTTCAGACGATTCTCCTCATCAAAAAGAAGGTACAAATACTGTGGAATATGATCAAATGCATCCTGAGTATCTGGAAAAAACGAATATGTACCTTGAGCGTTTCTGAAAGCGCGAATGACTCCATCCTATCGTCCCTTGCATTGGTACGTAAGTCCTTGATCCCGGTGAGTCCACAGTCTACCTTCGCTCTAACGATGATATCTTTTAGAACGCGCTCCCCGACATCAAGGTAGTAGGTGTCTCGCGTGGCCTGACTGACGTATCAGCAAGAGTGGTTTAAATTACTACCGTCACTCACCCTGTAAAGATACCAAGTAGACTCAATGAATTCGGGGCGGAGGGGATATTGGAAGGATGTGGCCTGCATAGCATGCGTGTCCCAAACCTCAGGTAATCCCGAATACCGTCTCCATATATTCCAGTCTACACAAATATCGGCTTGCGATGGAACAAGATGTCACAAGGCTACTCACAAGTCAAGTGGGACTTGATAGCATTGGAAATATCACCACCAAGAACTTGCAAACCAGGCCAGAAGGCCGAGAGTGAATCTACCGTTGTATAGACTTGATCTCCAGTATGTGGATTGACAATACGGTACTAAAACCGGTCATCGGTGGGTGGCAGGAAGCGAGGACGTCGTGACTCTTACCAAGTGACCATCGAAAGAACGTACGTGTCGCATAACTGCTGCATATCCTTCCTGCCAGACATCCAAGAATTCGACTTCCCCTGCAAAGTGACCATAAGGGAAACACTGACATAAAAAACGTTGAAAATAACGGACCACTTAAAATATACCATTTAAGTGCGTATTCATAGAAAGAATCTATCCCGGCACCTATCCCCGTGACCTCAGGATGTATCCACAACTAGACTGAACTTTAGTATTGGTCAACAGGGAAAGAGGGCAGAAGAATTATTACTGACTCCGGTCCAAATGTTGATGGTATTCGCCACCAAGCCGAGGTCTGACTTGCGGTTCCATAGGGCAAAAAAAGACTTATAGGCAGCCCTTTCGAAGCGTTCATCACCAGTAAGTCTGCTTAGAGTAGCAAATTCTAGTATCAAAGAGCCTGCTCCAGCGGTACCTGGAATCGAATGAGATGCTGCTGTTGAGGTTGGGAAATGACGAACAAGTATCTAGAGACTCTCCCCTTTGAACACCATGCCGCAAATTAAGCTGGGTTTAAATAAACTCTAGGGGCCGAGGGACGCAAATAACACTTACTCTAGCATACGGGAGTCCAGTTGGTGTTGCAAATGCGGGGAGCAATCGCTTTCCGAGGTCATAAGCCATGTTCAAAAGTTGTCCCCGGTACCAAGGAAGATAAAATGGCTGGCCTGGCTCACTGGCAAATATATGTCCAGACAGAAGACCACCCAGAACGCGAATCGTGGTCTCAAACACCTGCGGCTTTGTGTTTACGTCGAAAGAAACCCAGTCGATAACATTTTTGACTGCGTCTTGGAAGCCTGGGGGATCGTCGAGTACAACCAGCGTATCCAGAACATCAACAAGTGTCAAGGAAAAATTCCCAGAAACATCATTGAACGCGATATTTCCTCTAACGTGTTGTTAGCGTCGTTTTCCACAAGATGGTCTAGTCATACGGATTTTCCCAGTCTGGGCCTCTCCCTGTGCAGGAGAGTGGTGAGAGCTTGCGTGGGTCAATAGCGTGTAACTAATGCGTTGTTGAACACCAAATCACCTCGTCAAGCGGAAAAGCTGCAGGGGATCAGCGCGGTCATGAGCATGTAACAACGATAAAAAAACGCACCCTTTGACATGTAATTATTGAAGCCATGGTACCATAGATCACGAGTGGCATTCCTACACGTTACGGTGTTGGCAAGCTTCCTTGCTGATAAAATCAAGGTCATACCGGAATGTCTGCTTCCGTTGGCTTGTCCATAGAGAACTTGGTCCAGCAATAGACGCTTTGCAAAGTTTCGGATTGTCAAGAACGGCCAAAAGATAGACTGCGAGTGAGACCGGCCATTTCATGACGCGGAAAAGTTGGAGTGAGTACTACGCGAGTCCGACGTGGCACGACCATGGCCGACATTGGTCACGTGTTCGATAACACTGCGCATCACAGCACAAGCAACTTGTGACCACCGAGCATGATGAGCAAGGCCACCGACATATCCAACAAGCTCGGAGAACGCATGCTGACGGGATGGGTACGAACCAAACCTCCAAGAAATTCTACTTGAGCTCACAGAGACATCCTAGGTGCTTACGGACTGCCCTTGTCCTGTGCCCTCCTGCAAAGGAGTACCACTGTTGAGATCGCCGGATGGCCAACAGCCCATCGTCCGTTACTGTGCTAATTGTGGTTTGTCCCCAAATGGTGAGTGGATTGTCCACTATCGCATCACTAGAGGTATCACCCGGACAAAAAGCTCAATCGAGCGAAGGAACGGAGTCTTCATCCTCGACCTTTTCCTCTGCATCACATCCATCACGGCCATCAACCCCACCCACCGATCTATCTAGTTCCTTAAGTTCTCCTACCTTTGCCCCTCCAGTCGAGACCGAGGATGTGATCCGACGTCGCCAGCAATCAGACCAAGCATCCACTGAGATAGGGAAACGTCTACTAAAGGGTTGGGCAATGCTAGCAGAGGAGTGTCCTAACACGCGATGTTATGGGGTTCCGCTTGTAAGACCGCCAAAGACGGGCGTCGACAAGGATCCTCGCAAGGTGTGATTGTTTTGCACAATTTGATCTTCACGTATAACACCTTGGGCAGGAATGTGTCATATGTGGGTCCGTATACATTACGGAGGACTCAGAAGGGTGGCAGCGTCTTGTGCCCGTATCAGCAAGAGTCGCAGCACCTGAGCGCCGGTTAACTGGGGTACAGCAATCAGGATTTGACCAGGACAAGGCTGTTTCTCGCCACAGCCCACAGCCAATTCAGCTCCCCACTCTCGATCCCCCCCTTCACACCCCCAAGGTAACTCTAATTTTTGTCCTGCACACCTCTCTGACGTGGCAATAAGTCGACCGTGGAACTTACTGAACAATCAAATTCAGAATTGCGGAGTGCTCGACTGGTGATTGTTTATTGAGTCCATTCAGTCAAGTGCTTATCATGATGCACAGGTCGCTGCCGTGCCAACAGCTTCCTTGCCCCTTGATGTGTCTATTCAGGCACTAGAGCTGGCACTCGGCGCGTTGTCTGAGCGACTGTCTATTGCATGTGCGAACGCGGGTCTCTTGGATCCACCGACCGTAGCAGCGACTGCGGATGCGATCAGCAAAGTCGCACATGCTCTCGGACAGGTCAGGCAACTTCAGCATCGAGGCGGTACTTTGGGTGGCTTGATCTCTTAGACATCCGTTCATTGGTGGCGTGGTCTTGAGCTTCTTGGTACAATGTGATTATTATGCGGTAGTAAGACATGGCTAGCGAGTCCATCTGTTGGACGCGTAGTACTGCCTCGAGCACGTGCAGCTGCATTGATGGCTGCCTCGTGTCCAAGTCCATAAATTCTTAAAGGAGGTCGTTCTTACCATGCATCAGCCTTCACCTGAACCTTGAGGATGCCCTTCAACATGTTCAAGGCATTCTCTGGTTCTCGCAATCGCACCCACCGTGGCGATCCCACGATATACTCTAATTATCCCCAAGGCTATCCGCCAGCAGCAGATTTCCAGCCTGAGCCTGTCGTTCGATCACAGCCCCAAGTCTTGAGAAGATCGGGTACAAAGGCGAGTCGTGCCAGCGTCGGACGTCAATTTTCCCTTTGACCCCTTGATTGCAGAGAAGGGAACCTGTAAGTGGTCACACTGAACCACACGCCTCTTAATGTCTATCATACACTTAGGTTTTCACTCCCTTGCCGTCACGTACACCAACTGACGTAGAAGAGTACAACGAGGGTTTTGTTCGGGTTGACAGTCCCGATGCGCTAATGAGGGGTGCCCTCAATGCGCGACCTGCCAAGATGGACTCTGTTTTTCCCTCGTTCGAACCAGGAATCGAAAGTCCACTCGAGGAGACATTGTCTGAACGTGAACACCGTGAACATGCGGGGAGGTTACATGATATGCCAAGACTATTGGATCGCCCTCCACAGATACAACGTACTGGCTCATATCATAGTGGTCACGCGGAGCTGGTGAATCCCGACGGGCCTATAGTCATGCCCCCTTCCGAGGGACGGTTGTCTCCTGAAAGTGATCACACTATAGAAGCCTTGCGTACCCCTTTGGGTCATACGAACGACAGAGTGGTATGTGCAGGATTATCATCCGCATATGTGACCAAACTTAAACAACCCTTCTACAGATACCACCTCTCCCACATAACTACTCCAGGGGTTATCTCCCTGGTTCAAGATCACCGCCTGACGTCTATGGAAGCCACACGTACGATGTAGTGCACGATGTCCGTTACTCTTTGTTTCGAATGATCGAAACCTGACTTTTCTTCGCAGGCTTATTCGCACCATAATCCAGAAGTATATCGTGGTCGGCACGGCCGTGCAAGTGATCATGGGAAAGACGGCCCGATATACTATGTCATTCCTGGTGGAATGAATGTAATATTTCAGGACGAACGCGGAAACGAAATCACCAGGTAGTGCTCTAGTCTGTTAGGCTGTGTTTTGAGTGCCATTGACTATTTTCTAGGGTTGGAGATTTCAACGGAAAGTCCCGACCATCGCGACCAGGTCCATTCATAGTCCAGGACGACCATGGAAGAGAGCTGTACAGGTGAGGCTGTGTGGCCTCAAGCGCCATCCTCTTAACACGTGAACAGATATGACGGGTACGATAGAGGCTCTCACCGAGGGCATGGAGAACCTCCGATCATCCGAATCGATGCTTACTCATCTTCTAGCCAATCCATGTAAGTCCACACGCTTTCTGATCAATCCCTCATAATGTTCTTAGGCGCGATAGGAATCCTTCATACCGCAGTTACCGCTCAGATAGGCGGGGTTATGATTATCCAGACCATAGGGAATATCACGATTACAGAGAAAAGGGCTGGCATGATCACCGAGGTTACGGTGACTATCCCGGTTATGGCGAGCGCACAGATCACAGGGGTTCCAGGGATCCCAACACGCACAGGGATCATGGAGGCTATAGGGACCATGGGAGGTACAGGGAGTATGGTGTGCGCAGGGACCGTGATGGGTACAGAGAGTATGGTGATCACGGAGTGCACGATGGGTACGGTGAACATGGTGGGTACGGTGAACATGGTGGGTACAGAGAACATGGTGGATACAGAGAACATGGTGGATACAGGGACCATGGTGGGTACAGAGGCCATGGTGGGCATGGGGAGCATGGGGAGTACAATCCCCAGGACATGTATCCCCCAAGCAGAGTGCCCTCTCGGGCATCCCACAGGACCCACACTAGTCGGGTGTCTATGGACAGACCAAATGTTCTTCAGCACTTTGGCAGGTAAGCATGATGACCCTTTAGTTTCGTTTACACGGACTAATGACACAAGTTCCATTCCTGATGAGAGACGATCGGGAAGGGACTATGCATCCCCACATGCCTCTATGTTGCACGAGGACGAAGCCGACATTAGTAGTGGGTTGCAAGCATTACAGATTTGAAGGCGGAAAGGCAAGGTATTTATACCTGTACATCTACGAGTATGTATGGTCGTACATGGAGTATGCTCACCCTGAAATTGTAGTATTATGCAGTCCGACAGACGAATGAGATGCGTACCCTGTTCTGACGCAAAAACAAAGACGCAAGCGTGGTCACCGGCGCACTCGAGGACGACTGTCACCCCGTGAGCCCTTCCCCGTCCCTGACACTGCGACAATCTCGTCTCGACTAAGCTTGAGAGTTCCTCCAACAAATCTGCCAACGCCCATTCCTAGACCCCTGACCCGTTTCTTCTTCCGCGCGGGCTGGCTAGAGCCGTACAGTTGTTTGAGGGTTGGATGGTAATTGCCCGAATTTTTAGCCTGCGGCAACATCAAGGAAATATCAATCAAGGCAATCCAAGTAGTACCTCCTCAAGTGTTCTTTCCTCTTTCTCTCTCTGTTTTCGAATCAAGCCAACTCGTACACGTGTCGCTGCTTTGTTGCGTTGTTCTTGACGAACCATACTTTCACCTTTGCCAAGTTTGGCTCTTCCCGACATCTCCAAGACACGTCCTGCCAATGCTTTCCCCTTCTGGGCATGATCAAGATCAAATTCAGGGTTAATGGCTCCCGAGAGTAGTTGAGTATGCACTAAACGATGGAGGAGGGCATCGTTTTGGGCATTCGTGCTTTCCATCAAATCAGACACTATGAATCACCCCAAGGACGCACGCACCGTTCGTTCTCCAACTCTCCATTACATATCTTTCCTTTGGACATGGGTCGCACGGAGGATGATACAATGTCAGACACCTTGGAGGACTGCAAAAGTGTAAATACCATTCAGCATCACTAGAGTTGATGTACCATGAATAATTTCCTGAGCTCCTTTGCTGATGTGTCGACTTCCTGCTGTCTCGGAGTTGAACCTAGAGATACTGTCACATCTGGTATGCGAGACGAGCATCCAACAAAGTCGTCGCCTTGTTCGAAATCTGTGGGATTCTCAAGAAGGAAAGAATTCGAGTCACTGGTTACACACCGCTACTGCCCTTGGCGTCCGAAGCCACGCCAGACAAGGACCTATTGTCTGATGATCCAAGGCCAGTCCACTCCTCTGCAGACTCTGAGTCTGAGCCATCCGTATCACCCTCGTGTTTCGGTACGGGGATGCCGAATGCACCTAGAAATTGCTGACCATGAGCATTTAGTATGCTGAGGAGTCTCTCCTCATCGCTTTGTACTCTCATGGTCTGGCTAATACCCTGCAATCCTATTATACTGAGGTCAAGGATAGTTGTGGCTGTGATGTCGCGCCGTGCGAATTTTAATCTACATCACCCTACGTATTCCGTCCATGTCAAAGAATCGCAAGAACAATACCAAATTCCCTGCGGAACAGAAACCTCTGATAGAGATACCGGAAGAGGAGAAAAAGAGATTGATACGGGAAAGTGGCTTGTTGGAAAGACTTGAAGATTCTGACCAAAACCCTCCTTCCTTGACTGCCATCACGCATTCCGTGACGACCGACCATGGAG